>JAYRCH010000073.1:1200000-1509215 GCA_037179445.1 Phengaris alcon alcon
GGCCAGCACGCGTTCTTGGAAAATAGAAGAAATGTGTTTGTCTGCACAACAATGGACATAGTGACAGATAGTAAGGACATAGTGACAGATAGTAAGGACATAGTGACAGATAGTAAGGACATAGTGATAGATAGTAAGGACATAGTGACAGATAGTAAGGACATAGTGACAGATAGTAAGGACATAGTGACAGATAGTAAGGACATAGTGACAGATAGTAAGGACATAGTGACAGATAGTGAGGACAAAGCGACAGATTTCTTTTATCAATCTGTCACTTTGTCTATTCTTAGGTAGAAAGAAACCATTTATACTGTGGTTAATATTCGCGTACTTCTGAATACTCCCCTAAAGTTTTGTAACCGTATGATCATAACAATTGTGTCGTGATTTTCATAAGCAAATAAGCCAACCTGTCAGTGCCTCCGGATAGTGTCTTATAATCCATATCCACGTCTGTGATGTACTGGGTGAAATCTGAAAAGCAAGATCAAAAATCAATTATACTATAGCAAGAAGGTCCTTCTTCACAAATGAAGATTGAAGAAACCTTCTTCAATCTTCATTTGTGAAGTACTTAGTAAAAATTTAATAGGGAATAAGCTAATATTACGGTAAGATGCTTTTAATGGGACTATAAAATATTATAAAATGTAAAACACTGCATATAACAAAGTTTCAGACCATTTTTTTCCTCTAAGACTTTGCAGCGCTATAACTATCTATTTGACACAAAAAATCTCATAGCATAAATTGCAGAAAGGTGTATTTTCATCGTAAAATATGCTTATTAAGAGATATCCCACAAAACATTTAAAAAAAAGCCAAGTATTTCCTTCGTTAAAAGTTATGAGATGTACAGACCAAGTCCAATTCAAGAGACAAGATAGTCTATTTAATTAGTTACTCATACAAATTTGTTACCGTATATGGAAAATTTTATTTTTTTAATTTATTAAGTACATTATAGTGATTTGGTAATGAGCACCTTAATAAATCAATATATAAATATTATTGTTACTAATGGCTTAAAGCTAGTGTAAACATCTTGGTACCTGCAGTCTTTCTATTATTTGTGAATATAGATCACACACAGTTTTAACGATTTTGAAATTAGAAAACTTAGCTAAACCTATGAAAAGTTTACAAAACGGTCAACAGCCTTCAAAATTACCATACGGATAATCCGCATTGTACCAATATTGTATCCTTATTGCCATAGTGATCGAAATGATTTTCCAGGTTTGTCAGTGACTGGCATGGCTGGTCTAATCTATTCTACCCATTTTAATTTAAAATATGAATACCGGACATTTATCTCTATAAGTGCAAGTCAATATAATATAATAAATTATAAAAATAAAATTTTCCACATACAATAACATTTTTTTAAGAGTAACTAATTAAATGGAGTAGCTTGAATTAGACTTGGTCTCTAACATATCTCATAACTTTTTGCGAAGGAAATACTTGACATTTTTTCATTTAATGTTTTTGTGGGATATCATTTATTTTTGTAGGTTACCCGAAGACCAAGGAATTTAGGGTCTTGTAGACCGTGAACGCACTTATAATTGCTACGGTGTTGCGGATATTTTATATGGAGTAATTGCTTATCTTCAGGCGGTCCATTTCCTCATTTCTAGATATATTCCATAAATAAAATGATGAACTGGCCGTGGACACCTGCAACACTAGAGGAGCTACAAGTGCGTTCTCGAATGAACCACTATTCGTCTTATTTATCCGGTCGAGGCCCATTCATCCCGAATCATCTACTCGAACCTAAAATAACCTATCACTTCACAATTGCAGAGATTTTTTATATAAATAAGGATTAAAAAGTTATCAGTGAACTTGTATTTACACATTTTGTTTCTGTGAATTCGATAAATTGAAATTACTTTTTCAATATTTGCCTTTATATGTAGGTAATAACAAATTTGGTAATAAAATATAGGCCTGATAGCAAATTTGGAACTTTTAAATTTGGTAGAAGTATGCTTTGAATTATGCTTACTCTACCTACCTCTATACCTCCTCCATACCTCCATATATACATATCTTTCAAAATTGTTTTTTTTTGCCGCCTAATATTTCCTAAACTATGATTTTTATAAAATTTAAAATATTAGCTTGTGTCGCCAATGAATTCTCATCGAAAAAAATTCAGACCGCTAGCTTAATTACAAACGAAAATATGTGGGCACAAATAAGCCGCGAAATGCTTCGAGAAAAGATAGTTACGGCCGTTAAATACTTGGTGATAGTGCTGGCCGCGCTATGAGATTGCCAAATATCGCTAGACAACGCCATTTTTTTAAGATGGCGGATCGATTAATTATTAGCAATATGAGGTAGCAAATTGTAAATTCGGAAAGAGATCACACAAATCTAATAAAATCACGCTTTATTATGTGCAAAACACTCCTTGTTTACCTATTTGAAAGATTACGATTTATATATGAACAGTCCCTCTACAAAAATAAAAAAATTAAGTTGCTTTTTTTTTTTGGAAATTATTTTTTATTCTAAAATCTCCAATATAGTACAAATATATTGTATGTCATAGAACCAAATACTAAAAAAGTTTGTAAAATATGATTTATTGATTTGCTAATTTGCATCATGCTGTAATCCGCAATGGTAGTGGGGTTGACTGCGGCCTAATCCGTATATTCAGAAGGAACCTACCCGATGGAGTGGTCGTTAGTGACCAATAATCTGCCTCATTTTCTACAAGTAACAAACTATTACTGAGCAATCACAAAGTCTGAACTTTTAATCGTACACCGCAAAATTATTTACTACCCCCTTTTCGTTTGCTATTCGCGTCACGCCACCCTTCAGCTCGACGGGCAGCAACAAATCACGCGCCGTGCAGCGGCCGCGCGCTAAATGAATATTGACAAGCGACTAGCTGCGAACGAGGTGAATTGATAATCGACTACCATGAAATGCCATTTGAAATCTAATCAGATGTTTTGTATCCCGATCCCGGGAATCCCCGATTCAAAAGGCTAAAATCGGTCCTCTTTTTGCAGTCGTTTCGTACCCGGGGATGTTTCCTAGCTACTACAGCTCACACGTAGCTCATATAATTCAAGATTAGTTGATATATTTTCCGTGCACTAAGGAAAGGGTCTTTAATGGAGCAATTGATGGCATTGTTTAGATTTACATCAGAATTGCATCGTAAAAATTTGCAACATTACTTTATGCAAAAATGTAAAATGTAAAAGATGAGGTACAATATTGCTAATGTGTTAAGTGACCTGGAGCTTTTAGCAAAAATCTGATAATGATAAAAATATACAATGGTCAGTAAAAATATAAAATTTCCAACAAAATTAACTCAAGCCCAAAAATATCGTATACCTATGACCGAAAATAAATTATTCCTTAAAATTCCTGTTATAAACATAATTGGGTAAAAAAACTCAATCGCGTGGATAAAAGTTTAAAATAGACTCCCAATAAAACGTCGATCAGTTATTTAAAGTAAAAAAATTTGACGATAAAAATTCAGCGAATCCGTCTCTTGTTCGTCCTGATAAATGGTATATAAAACGGAAAGCTATCGTTCTGAGTAAAATTGAAAAAGATAGCGTCATCACTCATCAGTCATCAGTCTTTTTGTTTCATAATTTTCAGGTATATAATATTTTGTCCCCCGTAATAATATGGACGTCTGGCAGGTTAATGAATGGGACAGATTTTGCATAATTAAAAAGGGGTGCTTCAGAAGATTGCCTATTTCGATGAGTAATGGTTTCATAACGTCACGTCGCGGCCGCCTCGATTCTGTCTTTGTGTTTATTTTAATTTTGAAAAACCTCCTTGATATTACGAGTGATGAAATTAAAAGCAATTAATAAAACCGATGCTACAATAATTTGTTTGCAATGATTACCTATAATATTTCTCAAGGTAACTGACAATCGTATCGACTCGAGTAATTGAGTAATCGTAAGCGACTGCCCGCGGTTATTAATTATATTCATTCATTTTACATAATTGGACTTATTATGGACTTCGATAATATAGTCTTGGGGCACAAAAAACATCAAGTTGGTACCTACTTCTTGAATTACCTTGGGTTTATTATATTGTGTGCAAAGTTAGGAACTGCCCAAGAAACATAAAAATGTCAATCTTGAGGATATTCCGATACTTTCAACACGACGTGACATGGGAAATAGAGGGGAAGCGAAAATCATTGCACACGAATACTCTCCGTTCGAAATGTGTCGCCGCAATCGAGTGAACAGTTTTTTGTGTGGTTTGTTCCCTAACACTTTTAAAATGATGAATAGTAAATATGTCAGTAAATAAAACTTATTTTTGCAGTTTGTCTTTTACAGTTATCGTTATAACGCGAGGACAATTATGACTACCCGGAAAGGTGGCTCGTTGCCATAACTTAGGTAACATTCCCGTGAATGTTGCGTGTAAAGCAACAGAAGTTGAGCAAAACGTTTTCTGGAAGAATGTATAAAACGTATACCCACATTTTCACTTCATATCAATGTCAAGCAAACAGGTGTTACAAAACAGCAAGTAGGAAACATTGAATTATAAAATCTACTCACACTTGAGCAATATATTAACCGCGTACGAAAATTGGTTCGATAGGAACTTGGGAACATCGTTGTTGGGCGCTTTTTGTCCTACTTCTAATATAGGTATACATATAAAAAACCGCTCAGATGAGCGTTATAGTATTATACTGATATATTGTATCAGTAATCAAAAGTACTTTAAATATCTATCTTAGAAATAAAGAAAAAACTTATATAATAAGCGTGAGTCGCTTACTCGCAGTTATTAAATTCTTAAACTCGTATGTTAGAATATAAAATCTCACCGTCCTACTTCCTACTAATATTATAAATGTGAAAGTTTGTGAGTCTGTATGGATGGATGGATGTTTGTTACTCTTTTGCGCAGAAACTACTGAACGGATTTCGATGAAATTTGGTATGGTAGTAGTTTAGGCTTTGGATTAAAATATAGGCTACTGTTTATCCCGAAAATGTACAGTATTCCCGTGGGATACTATATTTACGCGGGCGGAGCCACGGGCAACAGCTAGTATATTATAAATGTGAAAGTTTGTGAGGATGGATAGATAGATGGACTACTCTTTCATTCAAAAACGAATTTCAATGAAATTTGGTATGGTAGTAGTTTAGGGTCTGGATTAAAACATAGACTACTTTTTATCCCAAAAAAGTACTGTATTCCCGTGGGATACCCGATTTATATTCACACGGCCGGAGCCAAGGGAAACAACTAGTAATAAGCATTAAAAATATAAGATTGAAATTTTTACTCTCCTAAAAAAAGTAGGTAGTAGTAGTAGTAAAAATTCTAAATTAATTCACGCAGTTCATATAATATGAGCTCTTCACGGTATAATGTAACGTTATTAAATTCATAAACTCATAAGTTGGAGTGAAAAATAACATACTTCGTTGAAGCCGTGGCGCCGTAAACAATGTACAACATTTTTCATTTGTGCGCAATTTCTTAACGCGTCGAATGTCATTACAAATTCTCTTAGGCGAGTGCGCAAAACCGTGGGAGAAACAAGTTTAAAGAAATTCGTAAAGTTTTTACAGGTTTCCGCGCTCCTTCGCAGCTTTCGCAATTCGCACGTGTGAAAGTCGCAAAGTTTAATTCGACAAAAATGTGGGCGTGATTGTGAAACGACAAGGCGAGTTTACAAATTTTTGGGAAAGCCTCCAAAAAATATTTGCATATTATTATTTGTAGCATGCGCTTATTAAATCTTTTTATAATTTCATACAAAATACCCAAAACATATCTCAGTTTTGACTACTATACACTATAAAATAATAATATTATTCATGACTTAAGTACTTAACGAAGTATGGAATGCTATGAATTTCATTATATTGCAAAAGAATTCATAGGCTTTTGTATATATTTCAATGATGAACAAACTGTGTTCCAGTAAAAGGTTGTTCCGTCCTTTATCGTCGAATTCCAATATGGATTGTATGGAGTTCAGCTGTATGGGCACCGAACAGAGCTCCCTTATCCATATTACTCTATTGTTAATCCACGGTTGTAAAGGTCAAGTGACTGAAAATATCTAATCCATTTATCTTGGCATCATTATGTCATGTATTGGGGTTTTTACTGAGCGGAAGAAAGTATTATATTAAAAGAAATTAAACTACTTTAGCGGCGTTGAGAGTGAAATTTCAGAATCGCGTCACGTCACGACACGATTTTGGATAGAGCGCCTTCGATATAACGCTACCTGTCGGAAGTTATTTATATTATATATATAACAAATTAACTTCTTAAAGAACGACTCAATACACGAATGGAGCTAGGACGAATGTTAATTTTACTATTATTTTTTGAAGTGATGTACTTTCGGCACGATGAGAGTATTTTTGGAATTTAAATGACGAATCGATTTTCACGTCTGCCACGTGTACTCTGTACAATTGTATATCTCATATTTTTAATCATAACCATTCGCACAAGCAAGCACAAAACGGAGCTTTCCCCTTTGCAAGATGGCCTAAGAAGTATGCTCATTGCTTATCTTATGAGCTTAAGATTAAATACCTGCTATACAGGTACCAGGTATTTAATCTTAAGCTCAAATTCTTAGAAAGTAAATAATAAGAATCACAA
Source organism: Phengaris alcon alcon (assembly GCA_037179445.1). Classification (NCBI taxonomy): domain Eukaryota; kingdom Metazoa; phylum Arthropoda; class Insecta; order Lepidoptera; family Lycaenidae; genus Phengaris; species Phengaris alcon. The sequence goes on from JAYRCH010000073.1 coordinate 1,206,679, forward strand.
AAATATTTTGTTGCGGGCAAAAGCAAGTTTAGATTTTGTAACCGCTGAAAAATTATGCGAAATATAAAATTTTTAAACGTCGTCTTAGAATGAAACGTCAATAATGTGTGTAATGTGTATTGTGTAATGTTTATGTGTAGTGCGCATATTCCGCAGTACTTCGACCGCATATTAATATAATAATATTTTTTCATTTTATTATTTAAACCAATCATGAAAAAGGCACAAGTTGTATTTATGTCGTAAATATTATTGAATATTATAAAAAATGCCAAACAAAAGAATGCGGAGAGCAATAAAGCTATAAAAAAAATGAAAATATGTAGTGATATATTATTAGGTCCATTTATTTAAAAAACAAGATGATAAGAAATGTATTAATTGGTAATGAGATTTGAACCTAGACGCTACGCTTTGCCCCAGGCGGGCAAAAACTACTAGGCTATGGAAGCACATTACGAAAATGTCAAAATTACGCTTTTGTATATTATGGACACATTACTTTGACGTAATTCGCGCGAAGCACCCCGCAGGTACAGGGGCGGCACGTCCCCCAGTAATCTCCTTCACCGCTTCGAATACTTCATAGTTGTCGCCTCACCTCGCCATAAAATTCTAAACTCTAAACATTATTTAAATCACGTTTAGCAACTCTAACATAATTGGCAATATAAATGTAATCATTGGCCAGACCACATTTAGGATACTAAAGGCCTTTTCCATAATTTGCGTCGCTGCTTAATTTATATCGAGTGACAGAGACGAAACATGCAAATAAACTATCCGACACTTATCCGTAGATTATGGAACAGGCCCTAAATATACCAATATAAATATTTTAATAAAATTTTAGAAGTCAGTGTTTATGTAGAGCACAAAATCTGTTTGGCATGTAAATCGAATATTTCAGCCGGGATAGGGACTATGCGGGTATTTTTTATACCAAAACACTCCCCTGGGTGAGTCCTTGGCAGCCGTCGGAAATGAAAATACTTTATCTCTTTACTACAGTAAACGTAACGGTAATACAAACAAATAGCAATAGAATTTGAAATATCTTATAAATAATATATCGATAGATATTGTCCATGAAAGAATATAGAATATTTAAACTATTGGTGCTAACGACAATATTTTTATGTTTTAGGACAATATTTGCCTCGACAATAATGTAGGTATATTGTTAGGTTATTTGCACGCATTATACCTCCAAACCTTTCCATTATTAACAAGAATTTTATTTTTAAACTGTACTATTCTGAATTTTATCATTCGAGTACTCAAAATGCAATCAAAAAGAAATCAATATTTTATAAATAATATCCAATAACCAACATTTTTTATTAATTACAAAACGTAATGCACGTAGGTCATAAAGTGTGTGGAAAATTATTTCACCAACTTTATTAGATTTAATATCACTGAGCACAGAGCACTAGATACAAATTACAATATAGAAAAAGTTCCTGCTCGACCAGTTTCTAAACATTTTCCTTTGCACTAGGACGCCTTAAAATATTTGAAAATTAAGGAAGTGACCGCAACGACTGTAGATGTGGTTGAATTACATATTTCGACGGAGCCTACATACATTATTGTAACTTCAAAATTATTTTTTTTATTACAGTTTTGGAGTCTATATATAGGTATAATTAGTATCACGTTTTAAAAACTTTTAAAACCCCATTGCATTTCATAGTACATGACTTAAACAAGACGGCGAACGCTCGCTCTACGAAGATAACTGAGCTAAGTAAGTAGCTAATATCAAATGAGCATTATTTAGTAGCTAATATAACCACGTCGTATATAAAACAAAAAATCTCCAGTATTAAAAAATAGAACATTTAATCGAATGAAAACTTTTGGGTTCAGGATCTCCAAAATTAGCTAATTTTGGACGGCTAACTCTTAACATTGACACATTGTTGTTTCGTTTTAGCTCATTTCTAGTTTGAATTGAATAAATAAGTACACAACAGATGGGAGATTTAATAAAAATTTCAACAAATGAACCCCAACAGACGTGAAAACTTTGCAATTATAAATTAATTCGTTATTTAATTTACGTAACCCCCGAGGCTACATTTATGATGTTTACATTTATTTTATGTACCAATTAAAGTAAATTTTATTTTATTTTTATTATATTAGTATGCTTTTTGTCCCGAATGAAGATAAATAATTGTCGATTCATTATTCCAGATCTTTGCTTTTACATTAATTTATAACCGACATCCAAAACGGAGGAGATTTACAATTCGACTATATGTATGGGTGATTCCACAAAAATCGAGTAACTTTAAGTGATATTTTGCTAATGATTGTATTTAAACGTATTCGTTTATTTTTACCATGTGTGGGCGTGGATTGGCATGACAGGTTTGTTTACAGGAATAAGTATATAATTTCAATATATAATATAGGTTATTGTTAATAATTAAATATCATATACATAACACATTACTGATCTATCGGAAGAATATTAGGATCCTTAGAAGTACTATAAAATAAACTTTATCAAATAGTGACAAAATAAATTCTCTTTGTCCGAAACAATACGATAGTATATAATAATATATATATGTATATATTCCCCATGATATACGACTTCATCAAAGGCGCATCAGGTAACAGATAGCCGCGGGCCACGCAGACGGCCGATTGTACTCGACCCACTATTCCCAAACATATTGACAGCCAAACATATCCAAGCCCGGGGGCGCGGAAATCAATACTCCTTTGAAAATTATACGCCCTTACAGAATTCCGAATATTTTTTAATAAAATCCTTGCAGTTTTTCCGGTTGGAAAATGAATTAAAATTTTCACACGTTATTTTTATGTTAAAAATATGGGTTATTGTAGTCTGTTAGTGTTTTAAACGTTTTAAAGTAGTTTATTATTTAACAGTTTGGAAAAACTAGAGTATTAAAACTCCACGAAAGTAAATCGATAAATTTAAAATAAAATAGCGCACATATCAAGGTAAGCCTTAGCTTATATGATAACGTAAATTAAACTTAGTTGAAGTATAATACACTAAAACTAGGATGTACAAGTAGATATCTCTTACCTTCGAATCAAGAACATATTTTTTCAGTAACCTTACCCAAACACTTAGTAATGCTGAACATTTAGTATTTTTGTCCACATTCCCTACACTCCAGGGACCTAGTAAGTATAATTATATTACTCTTTGCCTAAAGTAAGTCCGTTTACAAACCTGTTCTCTCAATGTGCTTGATTTTTTTTTAAAGAAACATAGTTTTTACTTTGAGGTTTACCGAAATAAAAGCTAGGGTAATAGTAACCAGGGAACCACTATACGTGACTCTAATCATAGAAACTATTTATCTAAACAAGAGTAAGTAAATAATTAGCTTAAAAGCTTAAAAATACATAAACAACAAAATGACAAGATACTGACGACGAATCAAAAAAAAAAATTATAATATATAAATAGATTGCAATTCCAATGTCTCGCTAGATCTTAAGACCGGCTGGACCGATTTGGCCAATTTTGCTCTTGAAATTTAAACGGCTAAAGAAAATACATAAGATTTTCCATTACTTTGTAACTTTCTATATCAAATCACACATTTTTAAATCATCATCACATTTTATCAATCAAGTCACGTCCCACTGGAACAGGATCCAAAAAGTATCCTATGTCCGTCTCCTGGTTCTCAGTTACTTCCCTACCAATTTTCAGCCAAAACGGTTCAGCCGTTCTTGAGTTATAAATAGTGTAACTAACACGACTTTCTTTTATATATATATATATATATATATATATATATATATATATATATATATATATAGATGAATTTAAACAAGATAAACACAAATAAAGTTACGGGCTGTCTGAAGATTTTGCAAATGACTATAATATGTAAAAAGAAATGCATATAATATTGTCGTATAATATTCCCGTCGTTATCGAAATCCATCATCGTAATGGACTCGAATAGAGAAAATCGAAAACAAATTTGCTATGAGACAACCATTGATGTAAAAAAATTAGAGGCACAAAATGCATCACAGACAGAAAATTATAATTATTATTATCAGTTATCAAAAATTATAGGTATTTTTTTTTTATAATGTGAAAAATATTTCAGTAAAGATCCGAAAATATCACAGTATTTTCAAAGCTTTTGTTTTTAATTTACAACGTTTAATCTTGATGCGATTGAAAAATGTGCTTGAAAATCAAATTAAATAATTTGGCTTCTGCAGCCCTGTGATTTAGCCCTTTAATGCCCTTAGCCCTTTAATGCGAAGATTTAATTTTTATATCCGTAAATGTTCTTAACCATAACTTTCATATTAAAGAAAATGCTAAAGCAAAAGCTGTTCTAAGAGGTCGTTTTAAATTTTATAAGAATACCGTAGACTACCTACCTAATGTGGAAGAATAGAAAAATCTTACAAAAGAAAATTGAAATATCTATGTAATAAAATATATCAGTGACGATGTTACAAAACAATGAACAACCCTCTAGCTAACTCAACCGTGAGGTTCTGCGTAACTCACTTACGACTATTCAATTTAGGGGGGTTATTTTTGAATCAATTTCCCGGTCGACTTGTCGTGTTGGTTCGCGTTCGTGCGTATTGCCCCGTAACACCGCGATAACACCTAGACTAACACGATGTTCGGGACTAATATTAGATATCCAAATATACGTGTTAACATGACAGTTATATTTAAAACCCGATTAACTTCCATAGATAGAAATCTAAGGTAGTTTCAATTTGGACTAATCCCTAACATTTCATAACAGCAGATTCCTCATAGAAAAATTAATACTATCTACTTATTAAAGTAAGGAACAGGCTTTATTAACATTCCTTTTTGAAGAACTCACTTAAGAAATCAGTAAAGTCTTATTGAACTGAATGTAAAAGTATAAAATATTACACAAAGCACATATTTTGTGTTTCAACTCCATACACAAGCTACAAAAGACGGCGGTCACGTTACAAATGAACGATGACGACTGGTGTTTATCATTATGGATTCAAGCCCTTGTCTGCGGAGCCATGTTTTATGGTAATACATCAAGGACAGCACCCTACCCTGGTCTTAACATGCAATTATGCAAACGAAACGACATGACAGTAGCGCCTGGATACCAATTCCAGCTGTCATATTTGTATTATTCGCGACGTTTTTCTTTTGTTTTATATCATGACGTATATTTGACATTTCACTTTGCATAACTTTATAGGTACATAGAATTGCGGTTTGGACACGGCATGTTTGAAATAATAACATTTTACGTAGGTACCTAACTTTGTGTACCTAACAGCACTAAATTAAGTACTCGATTTTATAAAAAAATATTAGTATTGTTGCTTAAATGAATGCATTTTAATCAATGTATGTAAGACCTAAACAATTTCTACTTAGATCTTGTCAAATATAAATAATAAATATATATTATAAATATACCTAATAGGTACTTGAGTAGTTTTGAAGATGCCAAATAAGAATATATCAAATATAAATATACGTAATATGTACCTGAAATTTGAATATGCCACGACCTAAACAATTTCTACTTAGATTTTGTCAAATATAAATATACATTGATTAAAACGCATTCATTTAAACAATTACAGGCGAGGCGCGCATACAAGCCGGCTTCCCTTATGTTTATTATACAGGGTGTATTCAGACCAGTCCCGATAACTTCTCATAACTTCCGATAACAGCAAATTTTCTCTATTCGCATATTCGCACCTGTGCGGGCGCGGGGGATGTGTGTGCGCGGCCTCTTTCCGCGCGCGTCCGCCTCGCCCGCTCGTTATGCATGTTTTACATTGCGTATTAAAAAAATTTACTTTTACAAAAACAATTGATTAAAAGCAAATGACTAGTACCAATGGATCTCTCTCATGGCCTAATATAAGCCTACGAAGTTATCGGGACTGGTCTGAATACACCCTGTATAATAAACATAAGGGAAGCCGGCTTGTATGCCAGCCTCGTTTAGGTTTAGTACCGTTTTATTTTTAAATAATTATATAATATATATAAGGGAAGCCGGCTTGTATACGCGCCTCGCCTGTAATTGTTTAAATGAATGCGTTTTAATCAATGTATATTTATATTTGACAAAATCTAAGTAGAAATTGTTTAGGTCATGGCATATTCAAATTTCAGGTACATATTACGTATATTTATATTTGATATATTCTCAATACTTCTTTCACGTAAGTAAATAGCTATAAGCCATTGTTTTACTTATTATGGTCGGTGTACTTACGTACGTAACTTATTATCATTAATAATAATTTACTAATGGGACTTCGCTATATACACCATATATATAGTTTTATTGTTACCTACAGTTCAACCACGTTACATCTTTCGCTTATTGTTTTTCACACACCGTCTGTAATTTCGATAGAAAAGCGATGATTGCCGTTGGATATTAAAAATTTAGTTGCACTGTACACAGGGTTTGTTATTTGCTAAGCAACATTTCGTGCGTGATTTAAGAACCACACTGCAGGCGGTGTAGAGCACGGATTCCTAAAGTGGGTTCCGTGGGATAGTCATCAAGGTTCCGCGAAAATTATTTGAAATCATGTAATCCAAACATCCGTCACTTGTGTGTATACGGTTGTAAGTCATTGCAATCTGCATACATTAAACATCGCTGAACGCGTGTACTGAGGCAGGAGAGGCACGGCGCCGCGGCCGGCCCGGTGCGTCAGCTGACGGGTCATTTAATGGCGAGCGTAATGAAGTAAATTACATTGCGTAATGAAGTAAATATAATAATATTTTAGATTTTAATAAATAAAAAATATACTTCTAGACAGCTTGTTCTTGTGATTAAAAAGTATAAAATGTAAAAAATAAATGAAATTTTAGAAAATAAAAATTAAACAAAAAAACTTTTTTGTGATGAGAAAAGGTAGTATAATCATATCCCAAAGTTAATGGAAGCGGTCTTCTGTATATATATATTTTTTTAATACGGTACTAAACCAAAACAATATTTTTCTCAATCACCCAAAACATTGCGCTAACACTATATGACGAACCAATTCCGTACTTTAAAATTAATTTATATTAAATAATAGATTTAAAGTAATATTCATAAGGGAAGCCGGCTTGCATGCACGCCTCGTCTGACTCAGGTAGTACCTATATCCCGAACATCTGGGAACTAGTACTATTTCTCCCTCTAAAAGAAAATACCTAGAATTTATATTATTCGATTACATTTTCGTTTTATCGTGATAATTTCGACGTATTCACCACGAGTAAGGCGTTTCTTTACCTCTATATTACCTTGGGGAACTGTTTCAGCATACAAGTGGTTCCATCCTAGGGTCTGTAGACCTTTTCTAAATAAGTTCCATTTGGTTTCGCATCACACATCTAATAAAATTTGTAAACAGTTTTACTTATTTTTACTTATTACATTTTTTCCATATTATTGTTACTAACTGAATTGTTAACAGGTATTTAAAACATTACCCTAACCATAATCATGTCAGGACATATCTAAGTTAGAGGTATAACTATCACCGTGCAACAATTTTTTTTATTACTCTAAGCATTATTATCCGATTTTGTCTAAAATAATTTTCCTAAACAGTATTTAGCATGACCTATCTGCCTGGAAGTTTCTACCTCTTATACTTGAAAAACGCTAGGGGGAGAACTTGTAAACCATTTTGAAGGCCGTTTACTTGAAAATGGTTCTCTCATGGTGGAAAATGTCATGTATGAAACTTTGCCTTATAATTAATTTTCAAATACCTGTTCGGCGATACTCCACACAAATGGGGTAGAATGAGAAAAATTTATTCATCCCCACTTCACAAGTATGGGGTGCCAAACCTTAAATATAAAATTATGATTATTTTATGATAAAAAAATTAAAATGTAAACTCATTCTATAAACGTACTCATAAAATAATCATAATTACAGAAGTTAGGAAGGGCTAACAGACAGATGAGCAGAGCGAAACAATAATATGGGTTCCTTGTAGTAAAAATCACTTCGAGTTCGGTAGATTTTTATTTAAGTATTTGGTTTACATACTTACTCTGGAGATACACAGAATTACATTTTCATAACATAATATCACTAATTATGTATGTACCTACCGATTTGACTCACTTCCGTTGCAAAGAAACTACAAATCTCGGACTATCTGGCAACGCATACAAATCTGATAAAACAATTTATCACGCAAGTGTTACACTCTGAGGATCTATGTCAGCGACCTCTTCAAATAAAAGAAGGGCAGGCTATGTAGAAACTACGCGTTACAGTAGATATCGCAAGTTGAAAACGAGTATCTTGAAGTCATTGCATCTTGTAAGTCACGCATACGAAACATTGCTGTGTTGCTGTAAATACAAATGTTGTATGATAATACTTTACATAGTATTTTGTTTACGCAAGAAAGTAGTGATATTTTTTTTTTTCATTTATTTTAAAGAGGCTTAAAATCTTTGGGCTATGTCAGCCTCATCGTACATTCACTTTATTAACTACATAAATATTCTATTGAGCTCTTAATCTTAAACAATTATTAACAAATGTAACTATGGTCTGAAAATCAGAATGCTATGTAAGTTAACATATTTATTATCAAAAAAAATTCATCGGTATCAATTTAGTATATAATAAATAACTAGTAGGTAAACAAATTTGAATAGAATTTGAAATAATTGATTTTGTAAAGATCAGAAGTTCAAAAAAAGGTTGCACACTTTGTGTTTTGCACATTTTGCGCCAAATGGTGTGTGTCTACAAAATGTTATATCTGTGGTAGATATAAGATATTACAAAAGGTATTTTTAATATTAAACCTTACGAAGCTCAAATATTTGGAACGCGATACCGCGTGGTCACCCCAAAATACTGTCAAAATGACATAGAGTGATTGATGACGGTTTTTTCTCCTCCATCATCGTTTTATTGAAATTGATGGCTTGTTCAGTCCGACGCGTATTTTGATAACAGTGTCATTTAAAAAATTTATTCTTCGTTTAATTTATAATTTTGACTATATGTAATTTTGTTATAATTTCAATGTCATAGAATCAATTTTATAATATAAGAAAATCATCATTATGATGGCTGAGTTGTAATAACATTAATGGTTTTAACTTCTCGCGAAAATTACATTATTGGATCATATTATTGGAAATAAATTATTTAAAGTGTTTAGAATAGTAAATATTTTTAAATTAATATTAACTGATTCAAGAGTATATAATTAATACGACGTACCCATTATTACCGCCACGCGCGTTACATAAAAATGATGCGCAGATACCTGTTTTAGTGTTAAATAAAAGTTAAAAATAATGAACGTAGAGTTCCGGTAGTAGTAGTAGTAGAGTTTTTTTATTGGAAATATCCCACTCTTATACAGTATAGTTTTCGAATTTCCTAAATAACAATAGCTTATAAACTATTTACAAAAAACCAAAAACACTCTTTTTGCCGTCTTTAATTGTTTACAAATTTTGCAATTATTTATGTGCTATGCGCTTCCAGTACAATTTTCTAGACTTGATTCCGAATCCAACGAGGTGATACCTCGTAGTTGTAGGACCAGTATCTCTATCACGACATGAAAATCAGTTTGTCGCCTACGCTATAATCTATTAGTTACGTTTTTATTAACACAGTGTGTGATGGAGAGGATATCGTTAAGAAATAAAAACGTTCTAAAAAACAAATAGGTAGCTCTTTGGTAGTAAAACGTTTTGTTTTCCATTATCAAGTTACGCAATAGAGTCTTCACGATATCCATTATAATAATAGCATTAGCAAAAACATGAATATAAAATATTAACTAGCTCTATTGACAGTTCGATGGGTTCCCTTAATTGAGTTAGCTGAACGCCACTTAGCAGATTAGAATCGGCGGTTACAATTTAATTCTGATACAAAATTACGACAACCATTTACTGGTAACATTATCATCATAACCGAAATATATTTACAACTATGTAAACGACGATTAAATTTTAATATCGATAAAAACTTAATCAGTCCTTTATTAAAAACTAATTTTATATAAACACACTACAGTGATTCCTATGTTTCGAAGACATTCTACTTTTTTTTATTTCTTATTGACATAAAACATACAATATTGATAGTTGTACGCTGCAAAAGCTACTTAGACTTATTAGGAGGGTAAATTAGTTCAGTTCATCAGTTCTTCCTCCATAAGCATTATTTGCCATGTTATTGTTAATTTTTTTTTTGTATTTTGTCGCGTTTGAGTGTTGTGTGTTATTTTTTTACGACGGTTTTCATCGAAATAGTGCTCTTTTAAAATACAATAGTTCACGTTGAGTTTAATTGGAAGAACCTTACAATATTTAAATAATTCAAGCTCGTTATTTTTACATTTTTCTTTTGTAGTATGTGGTACAACGTTTTTCAGTATTCTGATTTAAAGTTATTTGTATTTTATTGAGATATGTCTTGTAAGTCCTATCGTAGCTGCTTATTTCGTATCCGATGATAGAGTCAGCGAGGGCATTGTATATCAGTATTCTGATTTTAAACGGTATTTTAGTTTTAATTAAATATATGTTGGAGATAAAGGCATTAAATTTATCGCATATTCGGGTGATTTGGGGTAACCAAGAGAATTTTTATCAACTATTAGACCGAAGTAAGTGTGTTTATCTACTGTTTCTATTTCTGGACAATTGCAACTGCTTAATTAAAAAAAATGCTGCTTGAAAAATATTGTTATGAAGGCATTGATGGTCATGGCTAAGTAGCCTTGGGGTAGGTTGGTTGGTAGGTTGGTAGTAGGTTGTAGGTTTTTTGTTATTTAATCGGGAACAAATGCGAACCAATTTTGTTCTGTTTGAATTTAGGACAAACCCGTTGTCGTGAAACCACATGATGATGTTATTGAGGTCTTTTTGCAGTTTAGTCATTGTCGAGAGAGGATCCGCATCGGATATCAAAAGGCAGGTGTCATCCGCGAACTGAAATGATGTGCAGTGTCTTAGTACATTATGCATATCGCTAGCATACGCAATGAAATATAGTGGTCCTACTACGGAACCTTGGGCCGTGCCCTCATCCACAGAGACCACGTCACTAATGTCATCGTTGATGCTTACACTAAGCGATCTATTCAATAAATAATCTTTACACCAATTGAGCAGTGTGCTGCGTTTTCCAGTATTTTTTAATTAGTCTTTTGTGATTTAAAGTATCAAATGCGCGGTAGAAATCGACAAAGAAAGCTAGAACGTGATTTTTAGAGTTTAGGGATGAGTTGATGTGGTCGGTGGATTGTGAAAGGAGAGAGGTTGTATTTTTACCAGGTTGGTATCCAAATTTGGTTTTTTGTTATGATTTTATATTTTTTTAGAGTACGAATGAATTTTATTACAAAAAAAATCTCTATTATTTTGTTAATTCATGAATATTATATTTGAAAACAATGTAAATTACATTTCGTACCAAAAAAAATATTAGGCATTTGCCTTATTTTGTAAAATTGATTAATACAATTTGATCATAGCTAATGCTACAGGTTTCCCGCGCCCTCTACGACATTGACTACGTCTTGAGTCATGGCTACGAAAACGTCAACAAACCTCTATTGATGGACTACGATTTAATGGCGTAGTCTGTAGTTTTATATTTTTGTTGTACTATTAAAAAAGGGGAGCCATGTTAATTAATTAATAATTATACATTTAATGGTGGAAAAGAATTGGAACGTAGGTAACCAGCAAACTTGAATTTAGTTTACGAAAACCGTGATGAACTTCGTAAACAATTATATATTTTTTAATTGTAGAAATGTATAAATGTCCTGAGTTTAATAATTGTATTATCTGGCTAAAAAGGGTGTCATCATTAAGCTTGTAGTTTTGTTTTTATTTATGAAAAAAATATAATACATAATTGTTATTTTGTGGGTTTATAGGAACATACTTTTTATGGTAACGGTCATCTTTAGTCTTTACTCATAGACCATTTATACCCATCTGACAATATAAAACTAATCAAATCAATAAACTGTAGCAACCACCCGGGTAGTTATTAATATTCCCTCAGACCAATTAGTTGATCCGTATTCATCGGTTTCGCCTTTAATTAATGAAATGATGAATTCCTTTGACATGAAATAAAATGGGACATATTTTCATTAGACCAACAATGATTCCCAATTACAGCGAATCTAGCCTTCGCCATGGCAACGCGTGGGGTTTCACCCCTTTAGCGGTAGTACGGCTTCAGCACTGTGTAATGAACTAGCAACCTTTATAGCATAATTAATTTTGAAATAACGTTGGCAGTGAAGCTAAATTTTTATCATATAAATTGTCTGCTTTATTTAATATTTTTAATAAGGTGAGTATAGTTTTTTATGTAACACGTAAATGGTTATATTAAGCCATTTCATAGTGTCACTGCTAAACAGTAATAATATTTAATGATACAAAGTAAATTATACTTTATTAAGTATACACTTTTAGGTTTTATTTAACTAGTCACTGTGTTTTTTTCTTTGCTACAGGACGTTCACCTTTCATATCTTCGCATAATCGTCATAGTAGAGGAGCTATAGTAGGCGATTCTTATAGTAACTCGAGCTTGTCACATTAAAATAGTATAGCTGTACCATAATCCACATAATATCTCTGGTAACTTAGGTATCAAAATCAGTGTCTTTTGCTTGGGGCGTTAAAAATATCAAAATTTAATCGAACCTGTCAGATTAAGACAGGTAATTTAGTTAAGAAGGCCGTAAAGAGGCTCCAACTTTATGCTGTGAAGAAATTATTCGAATGTAGGATAAGCTTTTAGGGTCTCATTTAACATTTAAATGATTGAGCTTCTCAGATATTTCATATTGGACTCTTAAGGGTCTGGACTGGTATTATCTAAAATCTGATGATGAAATTCCTACAAAGCTACTTTTTATGTCATTTTCTTTTTTATAAGTTTAAAAAGGCTGTCCTCGCATAACTCAGCACTAAAATAAAAACAACTTTTTTTTTCCTATCACCTAGGACCTAATCTACAAAGCTTACTAGGTCTCCACGACGTTCTAGTAAGTACACAATTAGCATCATGAGCTCCCTAGCTATAAAATCAAACGTTAGAATCAAGACGCGCCATGTGTAAGAATCGGGACGAGCAATAAAATTGCATCGTGCAGGCGCAATCTTCAGCAACAATCAATCCGTGGGCGGGGCGTAATTTACTTTTCTCGCCTTGTAAATAAGGTTTGAACTGTAGCTTAACCCCGGGGGCCGAACGAAATGAGCGACTGCGGTCTGAGACTTTCCTTTGAAAAGGAACGAGAAAATGTTGCTAGAAATTTAAATTACCACCGTGTCACAGTAATAAATCCGGGAAATCGCACGTGAGGTGTCAACGGAAATTTTGTCGTGTCCCGAAAATATGATAATTTGCGAAAACGTGAATGTCATCATCGTGATTGATACAGTCTCGGCCAACTAGTATGAATTCCTACATAAGCATTAATATGAACATTATTTTTAAAAAAAATTAGCAGATGAGTAGAAGTAGCAATTGGCTACTTGACTGTAATGCGGCCCGGAGACGATCCAGTGCACTTGACAAGTCTACGTGATTGATATATTCACTTGATGCGGGAACTTGAATGCCCATTGAAGGTGCCGTAAAGTGCGCACTCCACAGTTGGCCGATTTGTGCTCAAGAAATTCGTCGCGACCATACAACTTCCATACAAGATATTTTGACATCGCTTGAAACGATGCCGAAACTTGTAAGTCTCGTCAAGTCACATCAAATGCAAGTGCTTCAAGTACCGTCAATCAAAATTTCTATCAAGTTGCGAACAAGCTGTAGACCGCTTGAAGGTAGCATCAAGTCAACGCGGTAAACGATCAATATTCGTTTCAATCACTAGACTTGTCAAGTACACGTGATCGTCTCCGGGACGCATAATAATTTTTTGATTAAATAAATGAATAAAAAGTAAAGAATAAGCTTATAAAGGGAGTATTATACAAAAAATCAATAGATTTAAAGAATTGATGGATTTTTCGAAGCATTTTTATGAGTATTGTGAAAATGCCCCATACAAAAGTGACTGCGATTATGACGTCACATTGCCTGTAAGTTGCTACAAAATGTGCAGAAACATGCACATAATTTTTAATTTCTCCGAAGTTTTAGTTTTTAATACGTATCTACCATAAGTACCTATTTATCTATATATTTTGTATATCAAAAAAAGTAAAGTAATTATGATATTATGTAGAACTTAGGTATTTCACACTAAAAATAACAACTTTTTGTAACTTTGAAATGTACATAATCTGAAAACGACACATCAAAATATCTTCTATTATTTTACACTTATAAAATTTAAATACCTGTTCATTTCTAAATTTATTTACAAAATTAAATTTTTACATGTTGTCAAATACCAAATTAAAGCATTATCAAGGCTTTGCATATTTAACACACCTATTTTTTAAAATTATCAATTACAAACATAAATATTCACGCTATTATGATTTCTATTTGTGTAAATGTTTTTTCAAACTCAACTCTCACAAACTCTTAGACGACGCGCAAAGTTTGCCGTGTAAGTTAAGATTATTTTCCAAGAGTTTTTGGAGTACTTCCAAATAAAGCGGGACACGAGCCACGTGCCTTTAAATCTTTTCCACTTTCGCCTTTAAATTTTAGGGCATTTTAAGATGACATTTGTACTGTGAGACAAAATCATATAAAGTATCCATAAATAACATCCGATGTTATGTAGGTACTCGTCTCAAACGTTTTAAAACAATGTCGCATATTATGTTTTTATTACGATCATGAAGATAATTTTTTAGTACTCGTACTTGACAATTTTGAAAGTTTTTGTCAAATCACACATTTTTCTAATTTTTGTGTCAGAAAAAAAATAGAAGTATAATATACCAAAGACTTATTTAAGTGTAGCAAAAAATTTTATATCTGCAAATAAAGACAGGAAACAAAACAAAAATTAAAACAAAGCAACATGTACACATTTACTAGCGAATTCAATTTCAATTTGTTTTTAAATATTGAACGTAAAACTCTTGTTCACTCCCAAGTTTCACGTAGCGGGACGGGCGGGACACGCGCGATTTGTCGTGAGCGAGCAGTTCATTTATTCAACTTTCCGATAGAATCTGAATGTAGTCTGATGTTTTTCTTCACTTCAAAAATATTCATTCGAATTTTTCAATTTCATTCAGTCGCACAATGTATTAGAGAATGTGCAAAGTAATTCTACTTTGTAACATACGTCGTATTTGTTGTCGTTAACGTGTGTAAACTTTGAACTGTGTAGTGAGTCAGGGTCAGTATTATCCAAATCGGCAGATACTGTTTGGTAATGCATCAGTATAATTCAACTACAAAGTATGATATTGAATAGGAGACAAAAAGTCATTACAACAAATGGGACTGTGATCGCGCGAGCTAAAAGCTGCGCCATTTTGAGATAATTTTGCTGCATATACACTAAACGTGGCCGTATACCATTTTTTAATCAGAGTGAAAACTCAATATAATTAATTTATATAATGGAAGTTTTAAATCAACAATCAGAGCACTAAGGCGGTAAGATAAGAGCCGCAAGCCGCTTTGTTCGCAAACTCAATTGGACCGATAACAGGCATTGTTGTACTCACTTAAATGCGCCAGCTTGCCGACTGTCGGGGAACCTGAAACGAATTAAAATAACTTAAATTAACACCACTTGCACTCTTACCATTTTACTTAGAAAATAAGTTTGTTTGCGTGAACGTATCGCTATGTATTTGTATTTCTATTTGTTTACACGTTTATTATGCATGAAACACTAAGGGTCAGTTCACACCGAGATGTGACGTAACGCGACGCGACGATGTTTAAAGATGCTGTAAATTGTCAAAATATGCATAATAGGCAGCGTTGCGTAACGTGACGCCGCTTGCAAAGTCAGATAATTTGTGCAGATGAGCGCGAATAGCACTGCTTCAAATTTCGCGGTGGCGGCCTTACGTTGTGTTTCGCCAAAATGTAACAAATATACCTCCTAAAATCCATACAAACCAATCTATTTACATGTTTGTTACATATTACGAAGATTCGCAAGACTCTTTTAAATAGGAACATTATAATCCGCTAGCGTTTAAATGTCGATGATGATAGTGATTCTCCTACTAAATCAAAGTATGCAAGATGTTTGGGGAAATAGCAAATAAAGTAAGGAAGCCGCCATAAATTATTATTATAATAGAACATAAAACGTTGGGTTGGAGAGCTCCCATAAAAGCTATCGTTAAGAATGGCTAGGTACATAATATTTTCTGTGTATTGAGGGTCCGTAAGTTAATATTACCATAGACATTTTATAAAAAGCTGTCAAGTCCTAAGTGATTTAGACCATACTGTTTTTGTCAAATAGGGTTAAGCATACAAAAAGTCTTAATATTATAAAACTATATTTTGTCGTCTGTACTCCTCAAATCATTAAGCTGATTGAAATTAAACTTCTATCTCATCAAAATTATCTGCTAATCGTCTCTTAAGAGGAAAACAATGGCAGATGCCTGCTTAATCAAATAACGAATGAACCTCAAGAGTATGGAGTTTTCACCCCTGTTAACGAGAAATCTTGAGCCGATGCGTTAGCGAGCATTTCTTTTCTGTTTAGGGTATACACAGAGATCGCCGGTTCATCAAATTTCAATGTTGTTAATTTTCTACCAGGACTTACCTTTTTTATAGAATAGGGTCGAAAAATGTTTGTTTTAATTAAAACGCCAGGAAACGAGCAGACGGATCGAATGATGATAAACGATTAAGTAGTTTAGTAGTTTACACCCCTCTGGTGTTGCGCACTTGCGTTTCTGTTCATTTCTGAGTGACCGTGCCGAAGCATGGCTTTCCCTAATTCAACGTACATACAGTAATCCACCTGGTAAGCTTTATTCTGATTCGCTATCTACTCACTTTCACTCTCAAAGCTTTCAAAACGCATCTAGGTGTCAGCGCGCACATTGTCGCCATAAATCAGGTAACTAAGCTAAAGTGAGGTAATGATGAATAGCATCCCTGGCACGTCTCCAGCCATATGTTGTGGATCTGAGGTGTCATTTTATCCTAAATATATCGCAAATTCTGTTTTAATATGACCCATATTTCGCACGCACTGACAATATATTATTGCATATGACAAAACGAGCACACAAATCAATAAAACCTGAATGGATTCATTCATGAAGTGTGAGTGCATTTTATTATTTAGTTTTGCAGTAGCCATACACCATCCTGCCTGTGGTGCAATCGGCATGACGCTGTAGGTTTGATCCAATCCGTAGTTCGTCCATATACACTATAATCGAATAACTGTCATGCCAATCTACGCCCATGCACGGTCAATTCTAACTGATCCAATCGGCAGCGTCATACTGACTGGACGATATGGACTGGAAGCAGTATGGTGTATAGCCCTTATATTAGTGAAATCAAAAAAGATTTTTAATGACAGGCTGTCTATTTGTGCGTGCATTTAAAACTGTGAAAATGCAGATTTATTTTTAGAAATAAAAAAAATCCAAGTCTGCTCGCAAAATAATATAATCGCTTCGTCTCTCACAGTAATTCCAGTCAAAATTGGGCTCTACGGAGTGATTGCTGATCGCTAGTGTCAGCGTTTTGCTTCTCTCGTTAGAGAACAATTGGGGATGCAGAATTATAGATTCGATTACTTTTAAACGTATAAAAGTCGATCCACATTTAAATCAGCGATGATAAAAAGTGACCTAAAAAAAAATGTAATAGTTTTAGATCACGCACCAACAGCTAGTTCATGGTTTGATTTCTAAACTATATTATGTTTAATACTAAGATAACACTTCTAGTATACTATACTAGGAGTAGGTGATCAACTTTCTTTTAATGAGCCTACAAAATGTATAATTAATATTAATTGGTCGTAAGGAATTACTTTTACTTGAGATTTCCCTGTGGTCGAAATTCGAGCATAATTCACGCAATAAAAATGTATAAATTTTGTTTATGCTATTTACAGTGCCGGATTTACACATTTGCCGCCTATAGGCTATTCAGTTTTAACACCCCCAAACCAATCCCCCCACTCCCAAACTTACTTCTCAAAATTACTCTTCTTATACTTATCACGAGTACAATTGTAGTTTTTTCCAACTTAAGCCACGTATTAATAAGTACTTTTTTTTTGATACAAAACGAAAATAATATAGCACGGGAAAATCAATTCTTTAGCACATTCAATTACATAATATTCGTATTGCGTCCGCGTCTTATATATTTATAATAAACTATTGTGAAAGTTTAATGATAGTTATAATATTACCATACTGTTTACAACATTTATTTAGAAGTGATAGTCTCTGCATTTGTAATTACTCTGATTGTAGTCGTTCAGACAGACACTCGTCAAAGTAAAGAGAGATCGTCACAAAGAGAGGCTTTTGAAGAGACAGCCGCTATATAAAACGTAACCCTGTGAACTCATACGCTTTGTGTCGTGAAAATGTTACAGCTTTACAGGTGCTAGATTTTAAATTAAAATAAACTCGCCGTTTATATAAAGCACTGTATTCATGCATATCTTTATTTTCGTTTTCATATTTTCGTTGAGTAAAACATCTTGTAAATTTTTCAAAAGCAACGCAATCTATATTACTAATACTATAGATGTAAAAGTTTATGAGGGCGGATGAATAGATAAATGGATGGAAAGATATTGATTTTAGGCAAAACCTTAATAGACAGACAGAAAAAATATAACCACAGAAACTATAATGAGACACCGAATAAAAGAGCTAAGAGAAAATTGTAAAATGTAAAGCTTAAAGAAATAACTGTTTAATAAATTTGCATAGAATGGGCACCAATTTGTAATTCTATGCCAAGTGGCTTAAGTTGGAAAAAACTTCACTTCACTGGAAGCTTTTTCATGTGGCCGCTGATACGATAAGCCGATTAAGAAGTAAGTAGACGAGGGAAGTGCACGCATACAAAAATGAAAGCTTTTATGTAAAAAGTGCCTACTACGTAGAGCCTGGCGCGATGCTTAGTACGTGAATATTGCTTAGGTACATACTTTTTGTAGTTGCTTAATTTTAGAGTTAATCATACCGAAACGATACGAAACATAGCGCTGCAATATTAAGATAGAAGAAACATAATATACTCCTGTTCCTCTATAATTATACTAGCAAATGAATAAGCGTCAGTTTACACTGAGACGCGATGCGACGCGACGCGGTGGCGTTGCAATTTTAATATAGTGAGCTGACCCTTAAAATACTTACTATTTACTTAGCAATTTTGTTGGTCAGCCAATCTTGATGTCAGCGGTTAACTCGGAATATTGTGTAATGAAACGCACAAAGTCACGATACTACACAAAGCACCATTACAGTAATTCACTAAAGATTTTGAATGAAAAATGTTAAATATATCAAACAGTCACATAAAAAAAATACAAAAACACACAACACGAAATTTTTGCGTATGCACCTGTCACATGTCTACTGAAATTTTAAATTGCCAAAATTTGAAAGATTACATTTTGCCCTTCATGTCAAAATATGAAAATTATCGGCATAGACAAATCATTGGTCTCGCCTCAGAGCAATAACCTTCTTCCGAGACCAATCATATATCTTTGATCAGCGGTAAAAATGTCTCTATACTTTATTGAATATTGCAACTAGTATTATTGCAACTAGTATATAGGTCAATTTATGCTGTATTGTCGATATTATATTATTGTCTTGGTATATTATGTTATAAAGTACTGTGTGGTTATGTGGTCATCGTAGCTGATCGATAAATGTGGTTTCAAATCACTAAAACCTCAGACTGAGACAGAATACCCCAAGCCTGTGATAACAAACATGTGGCTTGCACTATTTTTTTGCAAAACGTTATATCTATAACGTTTTGCATAATGAATTATATACATTCTGAGCACATGATTTACTTCTCACTATCTGTTACTTTTTACGGCTAAATTAAGTATCCGCGTAAATACAGTATCCCACGGGAACATTGTACTTTTCGAGATAAAAAGTAGCTTATGTGTTAATCTAATAAACTACTACCATCGAAATCCATTCAGAAGTTTTGCGTGAAAGAGTAACAAACATCCATCCATCCGTCCGTCCTAACAAACTTTCACATTTATAGTAGTAAGTAGTAGGATGTAAAGACGTTTAGGCAGAAACATAATTCCAAAACTCTAAAAAAATAAAGCTGTGTGATGTCAATGACCTTTTGAGTGTCAAAGAAAGTCCAGTGTAATTTTATTTTGTATTATTTGCTATATTTTTTTATTTTACAATTATTTCTTTGCCTCAACGTCTTTATGTAGTATATAAAACAGTACCTAAGTTATGTATCCAATATTCCTGTAATTTATTTTGCATATTTGAAACATATTAAAGCCTATTTCCGTTTTCTAACTAAACTTAACCGTAAAAAAAATGTGAAATGGGCAAGAAGTTCATTATAAAGATATTATAAGCCTTGGTTGTTGACTTCAACGACATAAGAAGTGAGATCTAAATGGGTGCCAAGTTCAATAGTGAGTCCCTGAAAGGGAATGGTCCAAAATTCATACTTAAAAAAACCCAGCAACGACAGCAATTTTGAAAAAATAAATTCTAATGGGGTTTACTTTAAATCATATTTGATGGCACCAAAGCGGGTATTCCGGGTATAGAAGCTATGAGTAAGAATGCCCTTTTGGTGACAACAAAATATATGAAATATGAACACATTGGCAATCATTTCATTTCTGTCGACTGGGTCAATTTCGGACCATTACCTTTATTTATAAAAAAAAACTTATTTTTAGGGCCTTTTCATCCGTTATTGGATGATTTATACAGTATTCTCCGAGCGAAGTAACCACTCTTAAAATACTGTAGTGACTGGGACAGTTGGTTTTTTAAATGTCGTATGGTTGCCCAAGCACATACGGCATTCTCACAACATAGTCAGCCTAGCCCAGAGGAATGACTGGTCAATACGTCTGGGGCCAACCATGTGCGGGTTTCCTCACGATGTTTTCCTTCACCGTTAGAGCGTCCGTATAATGTATTTGAGGTCTGAAAAAGTCTCATTAGTACACGCCACAACCTCGGAATCGAACCTGCACTCTCTCGAGTGCGAATCATATGGTCTACCCAACTAGGCCACCGAGCTCTTTATAAGAACATAAAATAATTTTATAACAACATAAAACATTTGCAACAACTTAATAAAATATTTCTTCTCATAACTTACAATAATAATGTAAAGAAGCCTTAGGTCTGACTTAGATAGTTTTCATATTATACGAATTTCATTATAGCCTTCGCAAGTTCTAAAGCTATAAGACTCAACTCAAACTGGTGCATTTATATGTAATACGATACATTTAAGTATGTTTGAATACCACGCCAAAAAGGAGCTTGTATAAAACTAGCGATCGAAAACGTTTATGGGTACTACGAGTATGCGTAAAATCTATCAAAACGGGTAAAATATTGTAGGCCTATGTTTTGTAAATCTAGTAAGATGGAAAATGAAATTTGCATGTTATAAGAGCTTAGCAAGTAAGCGTATAATCTCAATTTGGTTTAGGGATTACGGTTGGTTCAATGGTTTAGAATTGGATTTATAGAACTTCAGCATAAGCTATAATATATTGCGTATTACATAAGTTCAATAAAACTTTTTCATTCCAAGTAACTGATTTTATAATAAATTATGTAAGTTCTTTTTAACATCACGTTGCTGTTTATGTTCAAGTGATTAACATATTTAAGACATACGTGATTAAAGCCTTTACACACGCGCTTTAGCTCCAGTGGCTCCGCCAGAATTGTTTGAAATTCACCGCCGCCAGCGCGATAGCGGAAGCAACGCAGGCGCTTCACCGCCTTCACAACGGCAGAAAATCCTAATACAGCCGCGACGCCACCACGGCGCCGCCGCACTAGGATCGGTATGTCATTTATTTTTGCGGCGGCAGGAGTTTGTAAGTGTACTGAGACTTTATGTTTTAAGGCATACAAGCAGCCAGATCACTTGATGGTAAGCGTTACCTTCATCAATGGATATCCATAACACCAGAGGAGTTTGTGGGCCTCTGGTGGCCTTGCTTAGTTGGCGAAACTTAACTCATACGTTATTTTAGGCTCCGCTTCTGTTAAACTGACTTCGTCATAAAGCAAAGGACATTGGGTATTTTATATCGAACAATTTGCAACCGCGACCGAAGACAAAATTAGGCTAGATACAAGCGTTATCACACCTGGATCACAACGACACAGGTCGCATATCTACAGGAGGTGAGGTAAATTCTCATTTATTTTAACTCATTTCAACGAATATTCATAAAAAATATGATTAACAGTTTATTTATTATCTCCTTCTATGCTTATTTTTGTTTTGTAATGTTAATTATCTGCTATTTTATACCTTTAACTGAGAAATTGTAACCTATATTTAAGCTTTTTAGATGTAACCTAGATTTATTATTATTATTGATTATATCCACTTCTCCGTGGATCTGAATAAAAATAAATACAGGAAATGAATTTTTTTTACAATCTAATAGTAATTTGGTTTGTGGTCGACACTTTTTTGCATAGCGGGTCATAAGCGCCCAAATTATTAAAATCCTACTATTGAAATAGCTTACAAATATCTTAAAAGTTATCATACATTTGCTAGCTACACGTGAACAATCTTGCAGATACCCTAATCTTCTTCTTAAGTGCTCTCACAATATTATTTATTCATGAACAATTTGATGCAATCAGGTCAGATATAGAGCTCCGCGATGTCAGAACACGATTTGACTTTGATGAAATACGATTACAAAATTCCAACGACGTTTTTGCATTTTTATAAGGGTTCGTAAATATCAAACGCACCGAATTGCTTGTAATTTGTTTGATTTATTGAATAATTTATTTTTAAACGACTTGACTATTGTTGCAAGTTTGCTAAGTAAATTTTATTGTATATTGTACTGGTATGTATTAAATATTGTACACCAAAAAGTGCAACGATTGAAAAATAAGTGTTCTGTGATCTCATTTTTTTTTTTGCCCGACTGGGTTATGTTTTTCGCGCGTATATCTATTTCCTTTAGCCCCACGTATCTTGGATGGATAGATTTCAACAATTAAGGTATCGTTAGATTTGTCTCGAACCCAAGTGTCCTAGGATAGCTAGTTTAAAGAAAAAAATAAAATGGCGGATTTTGGCGCCAAATTATAAGTAGTTCAAATTTTTTTTTAACCAAACCTATCGTTTAGGGCAGGGGTCTCCAAACTACGGCCCGAGGGCCACATCCGGCCCAGATTTTGTCCGGCCCGCGGAGAGCTAGCATACTTGAAAACTCCTTTTAGAGAACATATTTTTTATAGCAAATTTAGTTTACTGAAGTATTCTAATTTTATGTTAAATAATTATTAATATGACATCTACATTGATATGGTCATGGGCTAACTACTCATAACATTGTTGTAGGCTTATTGTTATTGTTTTTGTGATAAGTTGGATAAAGAAACACAGAATTGTAATGAGTAAAGACATGTATAATATGCAGAAAATTTAACTTCAGTATAACTAACAAATTATTGAAATGAATCCAACTAAGATTTTATACATTTTAAATAAAAACATAACTTATAACAAGCATAATGACATATGAAATACTAATGAGATTTATGTAATTGAGATATTCCACTGACAATAGTTTGTAGTTGTGGACTAATTTTACTTGTACCAATTATTAAAAGAGATTTAAGATGCTCATCAGTTAATTTAGATCTGTAAAAAATTTTTGTGTACTTCATTTTGGAGAAGGTCTTCTCACACAAATAAGTAGTACCAAAAACAGAAAACAGCCCACGAGAAAATTTATGCAAATTATCAAATTGTGTCAGTGGAAGACCCTTCTAAAATTCCAACAAAGATGAGTTTTGATATTTGTTCTTAATTATATCACTGCACTGTAGATCAATCAGTTCCATTTGAAGTTCCCGGACTAGGGTTTTAATGTCAGTATCAAAAGGATTCTGAAAAATCTTAATTTCATTCGCAATCGCATCAAAGTCCGAGAAACGAGTATCAAAATTTATTTTCAAAGCACTCAAAGTTTCGATTGCAAAATCGATAGGAAACTCAGTCTCAGTGGTGTGGCTGAATATTTCACATGTTTTAAAATGTGAAAAACATTTACTTCGTAGTTGTGATTGAAACAGTATCAATTTCTTCCGGAATGATTTGATATTAGTGTATAAATCAGGAAGATGCTGGTTTTCTCCTTGCAATCTCAAATTCAGTTCGTTCACATGTTTTGTCAAATCAACATAGAATGCTAACTTCCACAGCCATGCGTTGTTTTGTAATTCAGTAAGTTCAGTATTCAAAAAAATTTCGATCACTGCTCGAAGTTCAAAAAAGCGCTGAAGGACTTTCCCACAACTAAGCTAACGTACGGCAGTATGATAAGGCAAGTCATTTTCTCCAATCTCTTCAATAAATTGTCGGAATTGTCGGTGATTCATTCCAAAAGATCTGATAAAATTAACAGTTGATATGACTGGTTTCAGAACTTCAGACATATCCAAACATTTTCCGCACAAAGACTGTTGATGAATGATACAATGTAAGACTAATGGTTTTGAACCACCGTCATTTTCTACAGCCTTTGACACAAGACCGACCACTCCTTTATCTTTCCCACTCATGTTTTTGCCTCCATCAGTTGTAATACATTTAAAGTTTTTCCATCGAAGGTTCTTTTGATTAATGGCCATTTCAACTCCTTTAAAAATATCTGTACCAGTAGTTGTGCCATGAATACTATACATATCAAGAAGTTCTTCATGCACTTCATAGCTTTTATCTACTCCTCGAATATAAATCAACACCTGAGCAGTATCTGACACATCCGTTGACTCATCCAAGGCCAAAGAAAACCACTCAACATTTTTGTCGAACAGTTGAGAGGATATATTTTCAGCAATGTTTTCTACCCTTCGAGCCACAGTGTTTGCTGACATACTGACAGTTTTTAATAAATTTACCTTTTCAGGGCACATTTCTTCGGCTACTGCAATTATGCATTCTTTGATCATTTCTCCATCGGTGAATGGTTTTCCACGTTTTTCAATTTCAAGAGCCACACGAAAGCTGGCACGAGTTGCAGCCTCTTGTTCAGTTTTGAGTTTTGTAAATGAAGATTGCTGCGATTTCAATCCGCGCTTCATAGCTTCGAATTTTTTTGTCCGCAAACTTCCTGTATATTTTGAGTAATTTTGAAAATGTTTTGTTTCACAATGACGTTTAATGTTATATTCCTTGAGAACGGCTATGCTTTCATTGCAAATCAAACATAGCGCCTTGTTACTGAACTCAATTACGAAATATTGAATGTTCCACTGATCTTTGAATTTTCTGCATTCACTATAAATTTTTCGCTTCTTTTCCATACTACTAAATCACACACAAAAGCAACAATTCAAATCAAAATACTGTTACAAAGATGTCTTAAACTTAAACACGCACAAACACGTTTTCAGGAGGCACGCACTATTTTATTTCACAACAGTGTCATAGGAATTGACTTGTGGTTGCGCCACTAGCCTTCTTATATATTCCAATTACTGCCATCTAGAAGTGAGTGGAAGACACCAGAACTTTCTCGAACTAACGAGATTATTCTGTACGTGCTATTAGCGCCATCTGTTAGCGATAGAAGGTACTACTTATTTCCGCTTGTGTCCACCAGATGTCGTGTCACGTTACTCCTCATGGCTCGTACTCTACGACTAATCTAGAAATTACAGATAATGACAGGAAAATTAATAATATGCAGTGTTTCCGTTTTGCGGACTTTAGTCCGATTTGCAGCCTTTTTTAAGCGTTGCGTACTTTTTCGGACTTTTTTTACGTTTACTGTTTAGTACTGTACTGTTTAGTACTGCCACGAATTTCACGGCGAGCGGCGCGACGCCGTTAATCTGAACATCAATTCTCTTATTTAAAGTAGACTTTCATTTTACTTGAGTGTATTTTAAGTGAAGCGACCTGTTATCATAGGCTGACTTTGTGACTTTTGGACCAATTAGGAGGCGTTAGACGCTGCTTTAACGTTTACGAGCATACCATTTTGACAGTTTTAGCGTGTCGGGACTTGATTGTATTATAGCAGGTTTTATTTAGCAGAATTAGCCCTCTAAGTTTTGACTTTTCAAGAAAGACTTTTGACTTTTTTTCTAAAGAAAAATACATTATAACAAATTTCGGGTTTTCCAACCCTGCACCCATCATAGTCCCTTGTGTTCCATATTTATTATTGCAATCGGAAGGCTATAAAAGGGGAGTGATATTAAAATGGGATAATAAAGCTTAGTATGTGCCGTTTGTGAGTGGCTTGGCTTCAGTTTCATCACGTATATAAAACGTTTACTTTCAAATGATGGTTTTTGCGCCATAGGGTATTTTTTATTCAAGTGTAAAGTTAGAATACCCGTGTTAAGTACCTGGGTAACTTGAGCTTTGAGGAGCTTTGCTCGGAGTTCTAGTAGTTTTAAAATAATAAAAAATGACAAAAATATTTATCTGACCGGGGTTTGAACCCGGTTGAATTTGAACCACATTCCCAATTTTCGAACGACGCAAAAATTATTCTTAAGCATGCCATTCTGCTACTCGGACTGACATTTATTCAGTCGAAATTATTGAAATATTGTTGCACGATAAAAGAAAAAACATATATAACTTAAAAATGCGCAGTTTCCGGGGATAAGACCTAGCTAGATCGTTTTTTCTCCCCCAAACCTCTCTCCATTCTAAATTTCATGGTAATACAACCGTTTTGGAAATTCCTATTATATATATATATATATATATATATATAAATTGGTGATGGATTTTTGTTCAACTACTGTATTTATAGAATTTGGTTTTCTAAGGCGTGTTTCAGCACAAAAAAAAATCCGTCACTAAGTTTTGCGTAAAATGTCTCTACTATAATTCTATAAAATAATTATACGAGTAAATTACACGAACACACGGATTTTTCCAAGATCAAAATTGGCGTAATAATAATGATGTGTGTATGTATGTACTAATAACTTACATTTAGTCATTTGTTTTTAGGATTCTGTAGTACTCAGGGAACCCTTATGGTCAAGGAACCGTTCTGTCCGTCCGTCCGTCTATCCGTCTGTCTGTCTGTCTTTATGTCTGTCTATCTGTCCGCTCTTCTAACTTTTGTAATTATGCATATAAATGTATTAAGTTTGGTATAGTTATAGATTCTGTATAGATCTCGGTTTTGACATCTAAAAATAATAATAATGATTTTATAAGTTAGGGGTGGCCAAGATGATGCATATTGTGAAGTGGGGATGAAAAATATTTTCTCATTTTACCCCATCGTGCGAGGTATCGTCGAATAGATCTTTTTAAATAAAGGCAAGATTTCATACACGATATAAGTTGTATATAAGTTGGTCACCCCCTGGCATTTCTAAACTATGAGACTTAGAAACTTACAATTTTCCGTGCTGATCATCATGCTAAATTCTCTTTAGTAAAATATAATAAATGGAAGGAAATCGGACAGTAATTTTTGAAGTAATTTGAAAAAAACCTTTTACGCGTTAATAGTTACGAAATTACATGTCCTGACAAGCTCTTGCTTAGGTTTTTACTATTACAATATTATATTGTCTTGTAACTCTAAAAATCCTATAAAGTTTCCAGTAGTTGAGAAGCATATTATAATAATGGGTATATTTCGAGTAGATAATGGATTTAATATAATATGAGTATTTCTCAAACCGTTAAATTAATCCAACTGCTATTATAGTGATTGCGCTTTCCATATGAGTTTTACATTATTACTTTGAATTGGATGTGTATTATCATTATCACAGCGGGTCAACCGCAAGTGCCACAATTAAAATTTATTTACATAAGTGGGCAATGAATAAAATGATGCCTTTTATTGTATTGCTTTTGACGACATGTGGTTGGTTAATGTAAAAATACTAGAATAATGTCAGACTCCATTATATAAATTTTACAGTGTAGCTGCACGCTAAACGTATTCATGGCTATTCAATCACGCAATATAATACAGTAGATAGATAATAACGTTACACAACAGCTTTTGTTTGATAGCACAGAGAATGTTGAGATACCTATTTTGTTTGCCCTGCTTACCATCGAAACACATTGAAATAACTATATTTTTATAAAAACTATACTTATTGGTTATAGTAAAATAAAAAACGTAAATTAAAAATGCGTAAATTATACAGCCTAAGTTACCCGGGCGTATTATTACGGATATATTGACAACTAATTCTTATTAAAATTGGATCAGTAGTTTAGGCGCTATGGTGGATAAACATACATACATAGACTGCCAAAATCATTACTTATGATTTTATTATTAACATCATTACAATGCTACAAAATGTTATCGTGCCAGATACACACACGTATTTTACATACATAAATTAATAAGAATGAGCAAACCTGACATGATGATGATGATGATGGTGATGATGATGATGATTATGATAGAGATGATCTGTATTATGCATATCTGTCAGTCTTGATGATATTTTGAGGTCACGTAGGCCATTATTCCGGATATATTTCAGAGTGCCCTCAGGTGAATACAATTTGCATTTTATATGGAGCAGTGTGTCATCGTCGATCAGCCTCAGATTATATGCAATATGTGATTTGAATTGGGTAGACGACTACACGTAAAATATTTAGTTTAATTGATATATTCAGAAATATTGAGATATTACTACTTGATAAATGTAGAAAATAAAATATTTGATGTGTAGCTTAGTAATTACATACCTCATCTAAAAATACAAAATGTTTAATTTTTTTTGCTAAATTAGTAAAAAACTTACATGATTAGTTTACCGACATCATAATTATACAAAAACATTCAATATGGTATGTATGAACTTAAACGCACAAATTTCGGATATATGTAGGTATTTACAACTACTAATATGTTCTTGCAGTAAAAGCGGGGTCTCCTAACACAGGTTTAGGTATACTAAAAAGGAGATCCTAGCAACTTGTAATGTTATTTTTTTTAAAGATACTAAATATTCATTTCATACACTCTTATTACAAAATATTATTGTTTTAATATACTGATACTTCAGAACTTAATCATATTTAAGAGTACGTCTCATTTATGTCCTAAAAATTGAGTCGTGTAGCCTTTATTAGGCACCTCATTCTAATCACAGGTGCGATAGGTAGAGTTTGAGTTTCAAATCAAGTGATATATTGTTGTATACATGTGTGTTGTGTCCGCGACTGTACTATTATATTTAGTACAATATCGAACACAATGTGTTTTTTACAAAAAATGTTACGGTACTTGTTTACACTATATTACAAACTAGCTGACGCCCGCAACTTCGTTTGCGTAGAAACGGAAACGGAACTCTGATTTTTAATCGGAAAACTAATATAAAAAAGCTACTCCTTATTACATCACATTTATGCCAGTAAAAGTCCCGAGAAAATCGGTAAAGCCGTTTCACAGTTTTTTTTTTTTAAACTGTCGGTATTTATTTTCCGACAGCCTTATTTCTTTTATTTTGACAAGGTAACTTTTTTTACTTTTAAAATTTTAACTCAATATTTTTTTTTTCGTTTCAGAGATTAGCCCGAATAAACAGACAGACAGACGGACAGGCAAAAATTAAAAAAAATAATAACCTAACCAAGAGCATATCATTCCCAGGGATAAAACCTAGCTAGATCACTTTTTCCCCAAAACTCCCTGCATACTAAATTTCATGTAAATACTTGCAGGCGTTGCCGAGATTACGATTATATATTATATTATACAAGATTGTCTCGTTTAAATTATAAGATTTAGTGAAAATCTGTTAATTTAAAATTACATACACTTCAATTTTATTTATTTCTATAGATTATTGTATTGCTTATATACATTTCGGGTAGCTACCTACTTCATTTATCAGTGACCGTGACTAGTCATATAATAGTTGACTATTTATCTGTCTTTCACATAGTACCAAAGTTTGTATCTCCAAAGAGTAGTGCCTTCAATACTTTTAGTTATAGATTATTTATAAACATATCCCTATCTAAATCAACGCCAGGCTAATCAAATCAGTGTCACTTATATCTTGAAGCACCTACCCCATGAAGCCTTATTGCTTTTGGGAATGTCAACGGAAAAATCTATGTATTACAATTTAAACTTGCTGGGGCCATCTTATTCCCAATCGGTAGCAAAATCATTTACCAATAAGGTGTGTTGGATATTTGTATGTTGTTTATGGCAAAATGAATACTGGCAACACTGTTTTCGAAATGATTATACAGTTTGCAAATGGCCGTCGTGTTTGATTTATAGATTAAGCAAACTCTTCCCTATATTTGAGAGTGGCGACGAGAAAAGAGTGTTATAGTGCAAATAAACAATGTCGTTATCATATAATTTCGGATTGTTATCGAATTTCGATCATAAAATACAATAATGGGGAACGTTTAAAAGCCGGCTCACACAATGGTTCCTCGCGAACGACATAGGCGCGGAAAAGGATCCGGCAGGAATTAAACGACGAGCATACCTACTAAGTGCGTTAACAGACGACACTTATCAGCTAGCAGCTGACCTCGCGTTGCCAAAAAATGTTCAAGAGGTGCCGTACGAGGATATCATCAAGGATTTGATGATTTGATTGATCATCATCCCTCACAATTCGTCCGCGGCCACTTACCTATCACACCGCACGAACTACGAGACGCGACAAGCAAAGATCCGATTTTAAGCGATGCAATTAAATATCAAGGCCAACCATTCAATACATATATAAGTATTGAAAGGCCTCGCAAAATGAAAAAATAAGAAATTAAACCTTATTTACTTAGCAAATTACCGCTATCGTACGAAAACGGATGTCTCATGAGGGGCCATAAAGTGGTAATTCCCGAATCATTACGAGGTCGTGTGCTAAAAGAAATACATTCATCGCATTTTGGTATTGTTAAAACTAAAGCAGAAGCACGGTCTCGTGTATGGTTTCCGGTAATAGACAAGACTCTCGAACGAATCATAAGTACTTGTGACGTGTGTAATCAGCTGAGGGCCTCACCGCACGCGCACCGCTGTCGCCCTGGCCGCACCCCCAGCACGCTTTTCATATAGTACATTTGGACTTTTTGGGTCCTTTACATGGTAGGATATATTTAGTGATTGTTGATGCGTTCAGTAAATGGGTGGAGGCAGCTGTAACACGGGGGCTGTTGTAGAAAAAATGTACGAGTTTATGTCGCGATTCGGGGTACCTAGGACGTTAGTGACTGATAATGGGACGGCTTTTTGTTCGCAAGAATTTGATTATTTTTGTAAATTGAATGGAATTTGTCATTTGACCTCGCCGGCATACCACCCGGCTAGTAACTGCCAAGCTGAGAGCTGTGTTAATGTAGTTACAAAGGGTATTAAATCTAGAATTTTGAGTTGTAATAACTTGAGAGATAGTGAGGTAAATTTATTAAAGTACCTATAAGACTACCGTAACTCGGTGCATAGTTCTATGAACAGCACACCGGCTCAACTAGTGTTCGGCAGCAAGTTGCGGTCCCGGCTCGACCTGCTGACTCCCGCTGTCACGTCGTCCTCGTCCACTACACTCATCACTGATGATATTGAATCTGAATAGTGCTTACGAACTGAAAATGACAAAATACTCAATTGTATCCTGATCAATATGTTTTGTATAAGAAATTTATAAGTAAGGACATATGTAAATGGTGTAAGGGTATTATTGTAAGAATTCTAGGGAAAATGTTATTTTTTGTGAATGATTTGAAAACATGAAAACCAAATATTATTATATAAAGGCAATATTAGCGGTAAGCAGCCCTGGGACGTAGAGGACCTACCGGCCACACACGCCGCAGATCAGGCACAGTAGTTTTTCTCACCTACAACGGAGAGATCGCTTGTGTTGTACCCACAAGAGGAGGGAAAAGAATAATTTGAGTCTTTTCCAGCTCAAATCTTATTGGATATTGTTGAGAGCACCGCGAATAGCTAGAAAATACATGAAACATTACGGTGCTCAGATGGTGTTCCAGTTCTGGAACTGGAACACCATCTGAGCACCGTAACTCTGGAGTTAGCCACAGACCCAGATCAAGCTACAGAGGAATTAAACGAAATAGCACGGTGCTCTGAGGGTGTTTCAGCTACAGCTGAGGTCAAGCAACAACGTCAGAGACGTACATGTGTGCATAATCGTCCCAAGGTTGACTATAGAAGTTTTTTTAAGTTTATATATGTTCTTATTATCTATGAGAGAGGACTGTTGGATATTTGCATGTTGTCTATGGTATGTGAATATTGGCAACACTGTTTTCGAGATGATTATACAGTTTGCAAATGGCCGTCGTATTTGATTTATAGATTAAGCAAATACTTTCCTATATTTAACAAGCTGTATCGCACAAACGTTCTCTGACAACTTTTTTAAATTTATTAATTGAAAGGTTTTGAATGTTTTATGTCTGCTTACAAAAAATAATGTATCCTGTGTCTTATCGAATATATTATGATTACCGAAAATGCAGTTAAATGAAGAATTGTTCATTTGCAAAAATGTTGAGATTATAGGAATAAGCTTGTAAACTAATCACTAAGTACTAGAAATTCGATCCATAAAATTCATTTGATCACTTCTGTTGTGACAACTTCTTTCGTAATATAATAAAAGCTTCTAAGATCCGTTTTATTTCTGCTTTGTAGCTTTCTCGTCGCGTAAAATCTGAGTACATTTGAGTATAATATAAGTTTATATTTAGTCCTGATAAAATAAGTCTACGATGCTTTTCTTCTAGTTAATTTTATAACGGGTCAGAATATCTTGGGCATATCCTACTCTCACTTTAATGATTATACCGAGATTATACCTATGAAAGGGTTTTTTGCGGTAACCTCTGTAGATCCTAGCCACAAAGCAGTCTGCAGCTGAGGTGGCATGTGTGTTGGTTGGCTATGGTACGTTACAAATCTACGACATTTATTGTTATTGGATAGGAATGTATATCTATGGGAATGGTAATTCAGCATGTTGTTCTGTCTGTTACAATATTGTAAAATAGAATGCACTCTTTATTACCTATATGGACAACGGCAAAACAATGCAATTAATAAAACTTTTACATAAAAATGATTTCCAAATTTGAAAAAAATCTCACTTTCTGTTAACTTATACTTTAAACGAGCAAATCCTATATATACGTAATCGGAATCAGGAAAATGGCTGCAAGTATTTCCATGGCATTTAGTATGCAGGGAGTTTTAGGGGGAAAAAATCGATGTGTCGATCGATGCGTTGTTGGCAAATTGATGTCTTGGGTTCGAATCCCAGTCGGATGAATATTTTTGTGATTCTTTTTTTTTGTTTTCGTTTTATATTTTTTATTTTTGATTATTTCATCGTTCTGCTACGATGCAACTTAGGCATCTAATTAATAAGTTAAGTATAAGGCTTAAAGTAATAAGTTATTATCTACTTATATACTTAATATTACAACTAATATTGATTCCAGTCATTTCTTACAAAATGGACACGCGATCAAAAATTCATCCCCCTATAAAATAGCGCGGTAATAGCCTTCAATAATGACGGTATAGTCCACCTTGTGCCGCCGATCGATATCAGACAATCAATTGTTGATGAGGTCGCCAGTTACTTGGATACGTATTGACCGATACGACTATGTATACTTTTAAACGTGTAATAAACCGTTTTATTTTATCTAAATCGAATTTTGTGAAGACATGTTGTATACAATTGTAGACATCGTTACCTGTTGAGTTGAGTGGATCTTTTCACGTTGAGTCACTTTTCACGACTTTATTTGTCTTATGTTTAAAACAGACTTGAGATTTTAGAGATTTTAAAGAATTAGCTTAACCTTAAGTCTAAAAGTTTTATAGAATAGATTCTAATAGTTATTAGGTAGCAAATGTTTCATTTCAATTTCGATCTTATAAAGCAAATATTGGAGAGTGCAATTATGGCCTGATTCAAATCTATTTACACCAGCAATATTAATTAGTAATCGGTTATTGTGTTACACCTACACGAGTACATAATAATACGCCCGGAGCAATTGACGTTACATTTCAAATGAAATTGGAACCAATATGAAAGCCTGATTATATTACGTAGCCCTCAAAGCTTTATTTAATTTTTTTGAAAAGCTTAAAATTTTTAAGTATATACACAAATATAACAATTGTTAAATAGTGAATAGGAATTCGTTTTACTTTTGACCTCTTGATACGACATAACGTTACCCTTCTTTTCACTAGATCATAGTAGTTTCTCCTGGGCCTCCTTCTTCCTCTTCTCTCCTCTACAATTCCTTCCATGATATATTACTACTATTATGGATGTTTGTTAATCTTGCACGAAAAACTACTGAACGGATTTTGATGAAATGTGGTATGGTAGTAGGTTAAGTTCTGGATTAACACATGGACTACCTTTTATCCCGAAAAAGTACAGTATTTCCATTATATAATGTATTTTTCGCGGGCGGAGCCGCGGGCAAAAGCTGGTTAGTAAATTTTTCATATCGTTTCAAGTATCTAACCATATTTATTTTTATCATTATACTAGCTTTTGCCCGCAGCTTCGCTCGCGTGGGAGAGTGTTCCTGGCAAAGAACTTCTTTAGCAAATATACCTGCAATATAGTAATAGCACAGAGTAAAATATAGTTTATAATAATTTTTCGCAAATACTTTTTAATTTTAAGATATATCCTAGATATAATCTCCTTTATAAATTGTATCCTTCTAAATAGCTTCTAAAAATACCACATTATTTCTGATAATTTTTTTAAACTTAGAATGGGTATAGTAACCTAACCTTAAAAGATAAACATTTATGCCATTGCGGACTTTTTTGTAGACCTATAAAAGAGTGACAATCCCTCCATACATTGTTTTGTTATTTATCTCCAACGGGTTAGGTTAGGCAGCGTTTTCGATAAAAGTTCCCAGACGGCTTGATTTTTTCCGACACCTTCAACAA
Organism: Phengaris alcon alcon; assembly: GCA_037179445.1. Taxonomy (NCBI): domain Eukaryota; kingdom Metazoa; phylum Arthropoda; class Insecta; order Lepidoptera; family Lycaenidae; genus Phengaris; species Phengaris alcon. The sequence continues at coordinate 1,241,875 of JAYRCH010000073.1, forward strand.
TTATCGTCATAAATCAAAAAAAAATCACAAAACCTTAACAAATTATTATCGACCTAGACCTTCCTAAGGAACCACTCTGTCGGTAAATGTAAACGGCATGGAAATCCTTTCAGTAGTTTTTGAGATTATCGCGAACATACCGACAGACAGACTCGGTGGGGCACTTAAGTATCCTATGTCCGTCTCCTGGTTCTAAGCTACCTCCCCACAAATATTCAGCCAAAACGGTTCAGCCGTTGTTGAGTTATAAATAGTGTAACTAACACGACTTTCTTTTATATATATAGATTTTCTATTGCTTTAATGATATATGAATGAATATCTTGAGATGTGTCTAGGAGCAGACACTTTGAGATGTGACTTAGTGAGGCCACATTGGTCAGGGTTGATAGAAACGTCGAGTCGATTCAGGATCCAGTTTATTAATAATCAAAAATACATAATAATTATGAACATACATAAAACGAAACCGTTGCACAATAAACAAAATGCTGACCTAAACGGTTATAAAGGTAAAATACACATAAAATATTATAAAGACAATTACTCACTACACTACAATCTAAAGTGATGAATTAGATGCTCTTGGTTAAGTTATTTTTGTACCTCCTTAATCTTTTTCCGAATTTTTATTATTGCGCAATCTATGAATAGATTGAATATTAGGAGTGCAAGTGGACATGTCTGACTCCTTGATTTTCGGTGTGGCCTTTTTCTCTCCTATTTCTATTCTATCAGAAGGTTGCGTGTTCATATCACGTCGGGGTCACCAATGTGGGAAGAGTTGATGCCCCAAAGGGAGATCTCCGACCGAGCGAGATGGTATGCTCGGTCAGGCCGAAGCCCACTTGTAGTCATTTAAGGTGTTGTATATACACCGCCGATATAAGAAAACTTTGATAGCGCGATTCAGGATTGTGGCACTAATTGGTCCGCCACATCAGTTTCTTGTTCTACGTAAATTTATACTAAATTAATATATTTTTATCCCTGCAATCCAACCCAGACATTATAAGTATATTTATGATTTTAATCCAATTTATTCGGTCAAAAGCTTTTTCTTGATAATATGTGTTTAGAAATGTTTCTTGTAACAAAAAATATTAATAGACGCTTCTCACATAGAACATTGTCTTTGAGAGAATCTCCTTATGGTAAGATTTACATTACACTGCACAGTATTTAATTTTTATAATGTTAGAAGAGTATGTTTGTAGTGTCAATACTCATGATATAATAGTCTTTACCCATGATACACAGTCTTCCTAAAACTACATTAGCACACTAAATATCAAATTACGTACCGTTGTACCTACCTATAAAATACCTCTGATGGTAGAGGTATTATAGGTAAGAGAGGTGTAATATTCATTTTATTTAATTAAATCATTTATTGTTTATGTACCCGTCGCAATGTATAAGGGATGATTCAATTACATTTAAATTTATTAAAGTCTAGAATTGGGCTTCTTGCCAGACACTAAACTCATTCATTTATACAAACTACGATTCATCTTAGAATGCCAGCTATAATTATACAATTCTATTAATGAACTTGTGTAATTGTTTTTTAATAAGTTTACTACTTAATACTTATAGCTTTTTTTATGCAACATCTTTTCTCCCGCTTTTTATAATCTCAAAAATACTGTTCTCAAAATGGGACGAGTTAGCGTAAAGCCACTACTCCACACACTCGGTCGCTCTACCCGATGTAAATACTATGGCGATGGGGGAAATGTTGCTCAAATAGACGTTGGGGGCCCCGGAATCAAATACATACTATAGATTATTTTTTATGTGTATTTGATTTCATTATTATATTCTTACTCACATTTAATTACTTGATTCAGCCAATACATTCTACTTCCTCCCTAATAAGTCTAGTCTAATCTGATAGCGTGGTCAGCGCTATCGCGAAGTATTTAGCGGCCGTAACTATCTTTTCTCGAAGCATTTCGCGGCTTTTTCGTGCCCCCATATTTTCGTTCTAATAAAGCTAGCGGTGTGAATTTTTGTCGGGGGAAAGTCGTTAGTGGCACAAGCTATCCGCAATACCGGAACAATTATAAGTGCGTTTACGGTCTTTAAAACCCTAAACTCAACCAAAACATTAAATTAAAAACAGCCAAGTATTTCTCTCGCAAAAAGTTATGAGATGTCGTAGAGATCAAGTACAATTCAAGATAGTCCATTTAATTAGTTATAAAAAAATTTGGTGCCGTATGTGGAAAATTTTATTTTTATAATTTATTATATTATAGTGACTTGCCAATGAGCACCTTAATAAATCTAAAGTAACTAATGACTTAAAGCTAGTGCAACAGCTTTTAACAATTTTTTCATAAAGCATGAAACTTAAACATTAATTCTAATTCTACATAAAATCTAAAACTTGACATGCCTAATAATAAAAGTATATTTTTATATCTCTGCGCATGTAATGAAATTATGCAGATTATAAGCTCCTTAAGAAATACGAATGCTGCTGGTTACGATGAAATATCTACAAAAGTAATCAAACAGTGTAAATGTAAAATAACTCCGATCCTAACATATCTTATAAATAAATCGTTATGTAAAGGAGCTTATGCAGATAAAATAAAAATGTCCGTCATCAAACCTTTGCATTAAAAGTGTGATAGAAAACAATATAATAAAAATAAACCTATTACCCTTGTCCCTATATTCTCTAAAATATTTGATAAGGCTGTGCACAAAAGAGTCACTCGTTTTATAAAAAATGTCACATTTTAAAAAACGAACAGTTTGGTTTTCAAAAAAATAAGTCAACACTACAAGCTTGCTATAACTTAACTAACCAGATAATAAACGCCATGGATAACCAAGAATATACTACAGACGTTTACATAGACATGACCAAAGCATTCGAGTTTGTCTCACATAAAATACTGCTCAACAAATTAGAAAATTTAGGAATTAGCTTGGATCAGGTCATTTATCTCAGAGAAAAAACAATATGATGTAAATCAATCAATATGAAATGTAAGTGAAGAAGAATGTTTAATCGTTATGGAGTACCGCAAAACTTCGTATTAGGTTCACTGCTAGTTTTATTATATATTATTGACATACCATATAATCTGACTAATTACAAATTAACTTTATTCGCAGACACTTTATTTTACACTTTATTTTACACACTTTATTGACATATCAATACTATTTACACATAAGAAAAATTACATAATTAAAATAGAATCTGACATTAATAAAACACTCAAAACTATAATTGATTGGCTGACATTAAATAATCTAAAAATAAATAAAACTAAATACATAATATCATAATTCATAAATTACAATAAAAAGCCGTTAAAATTCTAATTATCATATGAAAATAAAATTATTGAGGAGGTGGATGAAAACTCATTTCTAGGGATAAAGATGGACAAGCATTGCAATTGGCAAGCACACATAGATGCCATGAAATTAACAGATTTGTTTTTGTTTTGATGAGGCTAAGGACAACAGTGAGCGAACATGCGGCGATACTGGCAGACCATGGCTATGTCTCATCTGTACTCTGTAATAGATTCATATGGGGAAACTCGTCACATATAGACAAAACATTTATTGCTCAGAAGAAATGCCTCAGAGCAATAGCTAAGCTATCGCCGTATAAGTACTGTAAGCCACTATTTAAGAAACTTCATATGCCATCTCATTTCACATGCCTCTGGCATGTATGTATATCCTGGAGATGTTTACATTCGTAATCAAGAATAGGGATTCTTTTACGCAATTAATAAATAAGTATTGCATGAAATGCTATCGGAATCATCAGAGATTGATCATTGATAAAAAATCCAATTGCTTTCCTTAAAAGTACTTATTGTATGTGTGTAAAAATATACAATAAGATTCCGACACACATAAAATGTTGAATATATAATCGATCTGTTAGAGACCTAAAACAATGCTAGCAAACAAGAGTTACTATAGTGTAAAAGAATTCTTACAGTCGAAAATTTACTTATTAGTTAATTTCAGATACTATATGCACTGAAATAATTTGACATGACGTAAAATTTAATAAATAATAATTGTAAGTTTAGGGACAATATTATGACATGATATGACCTGGATAATTTATTGCAAAATCTTATTATATTATTATTATTTTGCATTATTTTAGTGTTTCAATTTATGTATATAATATTAAATGTAATTTGCGAATCTTTAAAATTATACTGTTATAAAAAATTGTTAATATAATGTTTTAGGTTTAATTTTATGTTGCACACCATCAAGTGGTAGAATGAAAGATCAAATTATATTTATTGAATTATTTTTTATTTATATAATTATATAATTGAAATTATGAATTATTATGAAACATCTTATTACCCTGCGGTCATTCTTTTATTTTTGATCTAGATTGTGTTAACGATTTTCAAATTAGACAACTAAACCTATGAAAAGTTTTCTAAATGGTCAACAGTCTTTGAAATTAACGTACGATAGCCCGCATTGGATCCTTATTGCCATAGTGATCGAAATGCTTTTCCAGGTTTGTCAGTGACTGACATGGGTCTAATCTATTCTACGCTATTTATATTAAAATATGAATACCGGTACCGGACATTTATCTCATTAAGGGCTCATTGACGAGTCACTATAATATTATAATAAATTATAAAAATACATTTTTTCACATACGGTAACAAAATTTTTATGAGTAACTATTTAAATGGACTCTCGTTTCTGCGCCACCGTTGAATAGCTTGGCTGGTATGCATCCAGCTCATCGCGCCATCTTTTTCTAGGTCGGCCACGACGACGGCGTCCGTCTTCTGGTACCCAATCTGTGGTAATCTTTGCCCAGCGGTCGGGATGTATGCGGCTGGTATGCCCGCCCAATCCCACTTTAGCTTGGCGGCCTTCATACTAGCATCGGTCATACCCGTTTTGGAGCGCAGCGTGCTGTTTCTTATTCAGTCGGCTATTCTTACTCCCAAAATGCTGCGCTCCATAAATTTGCTCTTTGGCAAACCCCGAGCTGAAACCTGTGTGACTCGGTCAATGACCAGGTCTGAGCACCGTAGGTTAGGATGGGTAGAATACACATGTCGATAAGTCTGCGATTCAGGGAGATTAGTAAATTTCCCTCATCAGCGTCTTCATGGACCAGTATCTCTTCCAGACGTCTCTTCGATTCGACGATCGACTTCCTTTCCTTGTCTGTTTTCAAAAGAGACTAACTGGTCCAAGTAGATATACTCGTCGACATATTGTATTTCTTGCCCGTCTACTTTGACCCTACGTTTCGTGCTATTGGTCATTATTTGTGTTCTGATTCATCGCTAATCCAACCTCGAGGCTTGCAGCGCTTAGGTCTTCAAGCATGCTTTCTAATTCTGAGGTTGTAGATGCAAAGAGAATAATGTCGTCGGCGAACCGAAGGCTTGTGAGCCTTCTGTTTCCTACTTTAATACCCCTTGTCACCCTTGAACCTTAACTTAACCCATTTGAGGACTCGGAATGTTGGACCAGCATTATATTTAGCGATAATGTTTGATAAGCAAATATTTCATTTCCTCCACTTATTGTGGCAATATTTATTATTATCAAAATGATCCGTTTACTAATATTTTATAAAATCGAGATGATACTCATATTCGTTAAATAATTTTAGGAGTAATGTTTTCTATTTCGGTTAAACTTAGTCTTTCATTTTGATGGTTTCGTCTACAAGGATATTTAAGTGCAAAGTTCTTGAAACATGAAAAACTTTTAACGCGAATATTTTTCAGAAAATAAAAAAGTTGAAGCCCGCCGGAGGTAAATATATTTAAGTTTTTAATATTTAAAACATTCTTAAGCGGCCGGATGTAAATATTTGATTACTTCGTCAAAAGGCGGAGAAAGCTCAATTGGTCAAGAGCTTAATCTCGCGAGCTTGGAACTTTATTATGCCATAATATTTTCATGAATCATGATTTTTAAATACACCTCGTAAAAGTTTCATAGTTTGAAAATATATCAACATTGCCAATGTATGTACAGTCGGGGAAAATCATAAGAATGAAGAACGGGCAGAAGCGTATGAACGATGGAATCTACCTAGTACAAACAATATTATGCAGTAGGTATGTCAATAGAAATTGGAAAGGGCATATGAAAAAGCTAGTATAATAACATTATGGTTTGATCTATAATAACTGGTGTCCTAATATTATAACAAAGTAAAATTGTGGGTAAACAGTTAAAATAGATACATAATAATAATGTGGAGGGCGGAATATCTGCTAGAAATTTTAAATAAATTTTGACACTCAATAATAAGATGAATTTCCTTTGATTTATCAAGGTGTTAATTGCAAGAATCTGATAAATCATCAGACACTTCGTTGACACAAATAAAGTTCCATCGTGTGGCGCGCGTCCAAATTTTTGTGTTATTAAAATCTCTCGAAACATATAAACAACGTTTTTTATTCTGCGAATCCAACAGATAAAATAATAGTTGTGCTTGATAAAACTAACTATTAAGTTGTTTCAGGCAATTTTGCCGCTTTCGTTTTACACTATAACTGCACTAATTGTTTTGGACTCAATCCAAAATACATACTTAACCGAATTTCACGGCTGAACATGATGCATATAGAACCGTTACGCTCGTATAAATTTGAGTGTCAACTCGCGAACACAATTATTAATACGCCCTGTGAACCACTGACACATTTCAGAAGCGATGGTTTTATGAACTTCTGTTGAATTTTATGTCCTGTCAGCACATCAAAGGGTAGGACAGAAAATACTGATGAACGAAATGCAATTTTGCCCATACACTTGCAGGAGTAATGTGTAAATTTTGAATTTGATATCGGACATTCAAACTGCAAACAGTATATTTACTGTGTACATTCATTGACTCTATCTTGTCTACCCTAGATAGTCCAAATAGAACATAGATAATATATCTTGCTTGGTGAATAATCTTTCACCAAGAAACTAATATTAAAACACATTAGACTTTTTAGCTTATTGTTCAAAAGTGGGTATTTAGTCCAGTTATAAAAATATAACGCATAATAAAATATTTATCTCGTAAAAATTCTCTACTGTGAAGTACCAATTTCAAAAATTTTATAGCTCTTATGTATTCTAAAATAACTTAGTCAGAGAGCTGACACGTTTTCTGTATATCTATTTACATATAACGAAAAAGAAAATTTTCAAAACTGTGAGACCATGGTCGTGGTGTTTCCAAAATAAGAATTACAGATCTGTAGACCTAAAAGTATGTATATAGTAGTGGAGTTCTGGTCACTGCTTCTAGATCCTGGGTATACCTTGGTACAAAATGTAACTAAGATTTTAGTAGTACATGCTTGGGTTACTTCAAAAAAGTTGAAATCACTTAATAGTGACGGTGAAAATTTTGTGGAATTCTCTTGATTCCTCTTGGATCCTATCACCAGGCCTACGATTTTGTAACAATGGAATCAACCTGAAGTAAACCACTTACAATAAAAAAAGAATTTTGAAAATCAGTCCACAAACGGCGGAGTAATCGCGTAACACACATAAAAAATGTACAGACTAATCGAAACCTCCTTCTTTTTGAAATTCGGTTAATTAGCCTTTCTTGAGTTGTAGTGAAACAAAGGAACTGAACATAATTTCAAAATTTATGAAGGTTAAGCCTTTGAATCTTACACATTTGCCGATTTTCCTATTCATTCAATGAAGTAATCACTCCTTTAATTAGGTAGATATTTTATTTTAATCCTATCTTATAACGATTATAAATGTGAATGTTAGTAGGATGTATGGATGATTTAAGTAAGTGAGTGACTCTTTCACGCAAAAACTACTGTTTATCCCGGCAAAACGTATGGTTCCTGTGGGATTTTCTTTTGTGCGCATGAATTCAAGGACAACTTCTAGTCTATTATATAGACTTTTTTTTACTGATTTACTACACAAGAAGATACACGTTGAATTGCAAGAGTTCGAATGTCAAACTGCACCGCTCTGCATAGTGCGCGCGGCGGTGCGCGCTGCGTCTTCTTATGTACTGAATAAAGTTTAATTTTGCAGCGCTGCATCAAGTGTATCGTCTCGTTTCGGTATGGGCTGACCCAGTGTACATTTCTTTCATTTCAAGTAGAATATGATTACTGCTCTTAGACTAGAATGCGCCGCACTAGCGTCAGGTATATTCCTCGACATTTCTTCTTGAAACGAAAATAGTCATTTAGAGGTCACTCCCACGTACTGGATTTATTTCAATATCTATAATTTTATACAAGTTAATGTGTATCGGAATTACTTTTATGCTCTATACTTTTTACAAAATGTATATCGTACGACGCATTCTTGGCACAAGACGTTCTCATACAGTGCAAATTTTATGCCGCACAATATTATGACTTCTCTAAAAATGTCACGAGAGGTCAAATATTTTTGTATTGGAAAAACTATTATAGTGACAGGTAGTGACAGTAACAGGTAGGAGTGCCACGACTCTCTCTCTCTCTATCTCTCCCTTTCTCAAATAATAATTTTGAGGTGTGAACAACTAAACACAGTTTTGTAAGTAGTTTTAAGTTAATGTCCCCTTATCAAGTTTAAATATTAGCCACCCCTTAAACTAATAATCAAATGTTAGTTTGCTTTTCTTTTAGACATTCTACTATGAAAGTAGCTGAAATAAGCCAGTCGTACCGTTTCTTCATCTGAAATTTCTCTAATTTATGTGAATGCATATGCTGCAGAACTGAGTCTATTTGCTAGGTTAGCAATATGAGGACTGTAATTTACAATCTAGCGTAATACCTAGCAATACAGGAGTGGAGGAGTAAGTTCATTTTCTCATTATTGAGTAGTAAATTGGTTTGTACTTGCCTAACATTTGGCATGCTGAGCTATAAAAATTTTGTTTTATTTGCATTTAAAAGTAAATTATTAACACTAAGCTCCATGTTAACAGCCTCCGTGGTCTAGTGGGATAGAGCTTGGCTCTCGACTCGACGGAGGTCGTGGGTTCGATTCCCGGAACAACAAAAAGTGTAGTTTCCAAGTTTGGTTAAGACAATGCAGGCTGATCACCTGATTGTCTGACAAGAAAGATGATCCAAGCGTCGGATGGGCATGTAAGAAGTCGGACCTGCACCTGATCTCTCGCTGGCCTGGTTTCAATGAAACCGGCCACCGTTACTGAAATCGGTGCAAGTCATTTATGTTGATGAGTAAAAGAAATTGACCTAAAATAGATCCCTGTGGGACACCTAATTCTATTTTAGTTCCAGTAGACTTTTAACTATTAACTTGCCACTCCTCCTAAGCCTCGAATATACTACAAAGAAGCTCGATACCTGCATCAGTAGTAGACCGACCTTTAGTAAAACCGAATAGTGTAGTATGCAATAAATTATTTGTATTAAAGTGTACTGTTACTTGATTTAAGATATATTTTTTTAATATATTACTAAAAGTCGGTAGTACCGATATAGGTCTATAATTTGCTAGGTCAGACTTAATCCTAGCTTTGAAAAGAGGCATAACCTTACTATGCTTCATAAAGTCAGGAAATATACCACTTTTTATACAATTGTTGAATATTATGGCTAGGTAAGGAGCTACAATATCAATTATTGATTTCATAATTATTCTGATAGTCATACCCCAGAGATCTGTAGTATTTTTAATATATAACAACTTAAATGTATTTAAAATATCTCTGGAATCAATTTCTCTAAATTTAAAATTGACATTACATTCCTTGACGTTACCTCTGAGTACCTTTTCAGCAGCTGCAGGCGAAGAATTTAGGCATTTTGTAGTTGAGACCGGAATGTCAGCAAAAAAATTGTGTAACGAGTGAAATTGGGTGGTGAATCAAAAGACCGGCAAGGTATAAGGCAGTGTGTTGCAATTAATTAATTATTATTTATTATCTGCGATGATAATTACCGATATAACGCATTATGTTCGCTAGTTTACCGGTCCTTAATAAGAAAATATTTTTTTAAATTCTTAAGCAAGTAGGTTTCTAAGCAAATTATTTGAAAAAAAACTGTGTAGCACAGAACACAATATATAATACAGTAGTGTAACGCAGCCGTGTCCTTGAAATTAGTATCACAACTGAGCGTGGCTGACCGGAGCGTTAGAGTTCGTACGTCTGCAAAAATAGTTTATAGAATCAGGCGTTACTTTGCGGAAATCCAAACCATTCAATTTAATAAACATTATATAAGTGGACATGCGAACAAAGTTCGTTAGTCGTAGTAGTGAATAACGAACTTTGTTCGTAGGTCCACATCCTGTGGATGCTCCGAGTTCGGGGCGAAATGCGTATCGAGTTTTGTAACCTGGATGGTGATGTGGGGCCTTGCACAATCTTGCTGATATTGTTGCTTGTGTGGTGTTGGTGTTTGCACGATCTTGTTTCTGAGTGTATGCATAAGCAGTATGGGAGGAGGGAGGTGCTGTACGCATGGTTATCCGTGCGGTATTGGGTATTTTTTCGCGAGATAATAATAACATGTTTATTGCAAGAATATAGTGTTACAGAGATCTTAATGATTTAAAAACATGTTTTTGTACATTCTGCCATACAGATGCCGTGCAATTGGAAAAAAATATTAATAAGAAATCATTTATAGTAAGGTGACATTACAAATACTTATTATTAGGTTTATTGTAATACTTTGATTGAATAGTGTCGTAATGACTTTATGTGTGTACATGTCAAAATTAAACATATTAAGTATAGGCTAGATGATTGAATTTTTTTATTGCATAATTGAATAGTACTCTTAAATATGAGTAACTTCTCAGAAGAAACTGTATATCAACAGTCAATATTTTCAAGGGTACAACGATTTCTATACAAAATTTCACAAGTCTCGTGAAAACACTCCATACTAAAGTCGAACCTAGCTGTGACGTCACGCCTAGGTAAAAGTGTATGAACTATTTATAAGGCTGCAGGAACTTATTTTAAATATCTCCTGTGCGTTAAAGTTCCTACTTACCGTAATGAATGTTTTTGTATAATATGATGTATGTAAACTAATGATGTAGGTCTTGTTTACTAATTAAGCAAAAAAAAAACTAAGTAGTAATGCCTTAATGTTTCTGAGTATATTAATGAATGTAAATATTTTAGATTTAGTTATCTCCCCTATTATATAGGTATATACGGAATTGTCAAAAAATGTAATAGAATTACATAAAGAATATTAAGATTTAGAACATGCACAAAACATTAAACTACATAAAAAAATTAATTAAAACATTTAAACTATTTTTATATCCATATTTCGTAAGACAAACATTTTATAACATTACGTCGGCTCTATATGAGACATGTATTCATTCAAACAATAGAAACAGTATTTTAGTAACCATTTAGATAGGTATATCTCTCTTTAAAAAAAAGAAATGATAGGTAGTTCTTTAAATCGATGGGACAGTTTATTATAGAGTCTGATAGCACTAACGTAAACATTGCGTTTGAATATGTCAAATCTACCTTGAGGTAAATATAGTTTAAATTTATTTTGTGGAGCGACTTTTCTATTGATTACATTAGAGTTTACTGCGAAATATTCAGGATTTTGTTTCACAAAAGTACAGATGTATGTGATGTACATACAAATCAACGGTAAAGTGTGAGATTTATACCATAAACTACTCTCAGGCATTACTTTTGAACACGGCTTTTATGCTGAAGCTTTGCTAAAGTCCACAGAATTGCCCTATATTATAAGACCGTATGATACGGCGTTGTGGCCACGTACCCGTAGTAACAATTTAGTGCAGTTTCAGTGGATACCGTCAAACGTAGTTTATTAATAGTAAATACTAATTTGTCGAGCTCATTACATATATATTCTACGTGCGCTTTCCAGTCACAGTGTTTGTCCACCATTAAACCTAAGAATTTTGTACAGTCAACTTCTTAAATTTTTGTATCGCCTTAGCAAATGTCAAAATCAATAGTTGGTCGTCTACCATTTTTAAATTGTATCATTTTCGTCTTACTTAAGTTTATTTTTTAAATTATTATTATGTAGCCATTTAAGAATTTTGTCAAGATTTATATAAATTTCTCTTTGATATATTTCTTGGTCATTACATGTTATTATTAAAGTAGTGTCATCTGCGAATAATATGGTTTTATGATTAGTGACGTTAGGAAGGTCGTTTATATATAATAGAAATAAAAATGGTCGCAATATATTTTCTTGCAGGACGTCGTTCGCATTAAGTTGAAATAGAGACCTGTATATTATTTTAAATCCTTTTTCAGTCTTAGCGATCTCTACACTCTGAGTTCGATAACTGAGATAACTCTTAATCCACTCGTAATATTTTCCGCGTATGCCGTATTTGTATAATTTGTGTAGAAATAGCTTGTGGTCAATGAAGTCAAACGCCTTGGTCATATCTATAAAGATAATATTGCTAGATATAATATTAATTAAATTTAGTATAAGAAGTTAAAGATTTAAGTTGTGGCATCATAAAGTATTTTTATATTTTTATATTTTGGGGGTAGCTTTCCATACATATGAAATAGGGATGAAATTTATTTTTCCATGCTTATCAGCATTGACCTATCGGTCAATATGCCAAAAACTTTTTGTTGAATATTATTTTGAAGCAATTTAAAGAAAACCTATTACGCGTTGATAGTAACGGTACCATTCTAATACAATGTAACGTTAGGTTACATTTTTAGGCTACTAATTATACACACTTTTTTTAATAGCATTGTGATCATCATTATAAATTCTGTGTCAACTGTTACATCATTTCCGCCGACAACTTTATTTTTAGGTAACCTAAGCATCTATTACCAAAAACGACTTTATGTCAAGGTATACCCTGGTTCGTAAGGGACTGAATGGAACTCGTCAGTCTTTAAAGATACACATTTGGAAATTTTTGGAATTGCTCAAATAACTTTTGTAAAGATGTATGCGAAAGGTCTGCAATGTCAGATGTCTTCTTCCAAATTCTTCTTGGATAATCGATATAGGTGATGTGTGTACTATGAGATATACCTATATCAACATAATATCATGATGTATGGTGTGATGATGGTTGTCGTGATGATGATATTTAATAGCGTCCAGTTTTATAAACAATGTTGAAATTTCGAAACGTGTATCTTCAAAGACAGGAGTTCTGTTCAGTGCTTTTAGATCCTTGACACAAAAACAAATTTTTTGGTAGCATAATATGCTCGAGTTACTTAAAAAAAGTAAATATCACTATAGGATAAACTTCGTACCCACTACGAACCCAGTGATCCATGAGGAATCGAGGATTTTTCTCGATTCCTCATGGACACTGGGTGTCAACTCTTTAAAATAAAAAAAAATTATTTCGAAAATCAGTCCACAAACGACGGAGAAATCGAATAACAAAAATACAAGAAAAAACATACACACGAATTGATAACCTCCTCCTGTTTTGATAGTCGATTGAAAAGTAATTATTTATCACGCTCTGTTTTTTTTCTCATTTAAAACGTCTTTAAACGTAATAAAAATAATCGAACTTAACCTAACCCATTTTGACGTCATAACGTCTTATAAATCGATGGAGCCGGCTGCACGCACGAAAAAACATGACGTCATGCGTTACCTGTTACCCGTTATCGTTACCAAGTACCGTTACCAAGTACTTTACCTCATTATGATTTTTATTATTATTGTTGTTGTTGTTGTTGTTGTCGTTGTTGTTGTTTTTGACATTGTCACGTTCAACTATCATCAGTAAACCGACTTTACAGACAACCGGTATGTTTTTTTCGAATTCCGTAGTAATTAGAAGGAACCATTATAGTTAATGATTTATAGCCTTCTATTTTAAGAGTTATTGAACCTGTAAAACGTAAAATAGTGATGAGTTGTTAAATCCGTGGCTATTTTCTTTAAATTATTTAGTTGGCGTTGTAAAAAAGACGAATTAAATTATTAGAGGCTATATCATTTTCCCGTTGCTATGTTATGAAATGAGAGTTTGATCACGTGGCCAATAAAAAAGTTATGTGACTGTACTTATAATTTCTCCTTTTTGTGTTATTTATTATATTTATATTTGTATGATTTGAATTTAGGAATAAAAATTATTAATGTTTTATTTAGCAGTGTTGTTTAGTGAAAACAGATTATATTAGGTAATTACATATGAAATTGGCGTTTTGTAGAGGAGGAACATAAAATCGATTATTTTAAAACATAATATATTTATTTAATCAAAGTATATACCATTGCTATCTATGCACTTTTGCCATTTCATAGGTAGTTAATTGATTCTTTTACAAAAAAACCATTCGGACAGGAATCAATAAAATCTTTGAAGGCGCTTTCGAAAATAATCTGTTAGAGCAAGGTACATGGAGTACGGTGGATATCATAGACATTCCAATTGAAGCTCCTCTAATTTGGTAGCCGTCTGTTGTGTAGTGTGAGGTCTAGCGTTGTCCTGAAGCAACCTCGGTTATTTAGCAGCTAGCTTTTCCATCATGATTTGCAGTTGCTTGCTAATAGACATCTGCCGTAATCGTCTGGCCAGATTTAAAAAAGCTGTAGTGAACGACACCGGCACTAGTCCACCAAACGCTCACAACTAACTTTTTGAGTCAATTTTCGCTTGGGGCAGGCTTTGGCTGGTTCGGCAGGGTTCAGCCATTGCGATGAGCGTTTCCGATTATCGTACAGGATCCACTTTTCATCACAGGTTGATTGGACAGACATGATTCTATTTAAAATCCCTTCATTATTGTGCCGGTTGAGTAATGTAACGCAGCAGTCGACGCGCATTTGTCAGTTTGCTGCACTCAATTCATGAGTTACCCACCTTTCAAGCTTTTCACCTTCCCAATTTGCTTCAAGTGGATTAAAACAGTTTTATCACTAACACCGCAGCTTGAAGCTAAATCAGACGTGGTTTGCGATGGATGCGCTTCCACAATAGCCTTCAATTCTTCATTATCAACTTTAGTCTCTGGCCGTCCACGGGCCTTGTTCTGCAGGTCGAAATTTCCAGAACGAAAACATTGGAACCAAAAACGCAGTGTGTTTTCTTTTACGACACCGCCGCCATACACATCATTAATCCTTCGAGCCATTTCTGCAACACTGGTGCCACGGTGGAAATTGTACTCGAAAATAATACGATATTTCAAGTTTTCCAATTTGTAAATAGAGTGACGCAAATAAAAAACCAAAAGAGGAAAAAACAAATGAATTACGGTTTTCGAAACACAAATGCATGAGTAAATAGCGGTATAAATTTGAAATTGGATTTCATATGTACGGACCTAATATTAATCAACTAAGTAGTTGTAAGTAGTAATCAACTGAATAGTTATCAAATTAAAAATGCATAAAATTCTAGAAAGTGAGGATTCGGATCCAGAGTTAAAAAATAAGGATAATAAATAAATTTATTATTCTTCGCATTATTGCACTTTGTAACGTCGTAGTTTTGACATGGAGTAGAAAGCTCGGAAGTCGCGTCACAGGCTACAGCTAATAATGCTGGCCATACACGCTACGGTCCACCGGAGAGGTCTACCTGTGCAGGCATACCTGACCGCAACGTATGTGAGAATGTACCTGCGCCGCGCAAGATTAAAAATCAGTTATTTCGAGTGACACCATACATAGTATATGCGTGAACTCTGAGGGTCAATTCTGCTAAACAAAACCTGCAATAATACAATGAGAATCAAGTCCCGACACGCTAAAACTGTCAAACAGGTATTCTCGTAAACGTTAAAGCACCGTCTAACACCTCCTGATTGGTCCAAACGTCACAAAATCAGTTTATGATAACAAATCACTTATAATACAATCAATGTAAAATGAAAGTCCACTTTGAATACGGGAATTGAGGTTCTAATCGCCTGTGCAGGCCCAGCCTTAAAAAAACCTAAAAATACCACCACTCAATGACAGATCGCAAAAATAACCTAAGAGATCGCAACATCCCGAACGTCGGTAACGTATATGGGGATGTTCCGGTGGGTGTACCGTCTATTCCCACACAATATGTTGCGATCTTCCTGCGCAGGCATACCTGCACAGGCTGACCTCTCCGGTGGACCATAGCATGTATGGCCAGCATTACAAAGTTGCGTTGAACGCAACGCAGCGACCAGTCTCGTCGGCGCGCGGCTTGAGTCGTGACACTGCAGAGTTTCGCTGTGCGAAGATTGGTTAGCAGCCGTGTGTAAATGAAGTTTATGAATGCGTGCGCCAATTCAGGGGGTTCTTAGTCTGTTCGTGTTAAAAAAGCAGTAAATGATGCGTAACATAATGTAAAATGGCTTACTTTAATTGGTTAATATGAACACAGTTTATACGTCATTGATCAGTTTTGACATATGTATGCATTATTCACTGCCTTCTTAACGCGAATAGACAATAATTATATTATGAAGATATGGTAGAGTATTATAATATAATTATGTGTACTGTAGTAATATGTACCTAATAAACTATATCTACTTATAACATAATAATTACAAACATATACAAATGAGGCATAAGATGCATATATAATATGATAACTCACGTCATCCTAGAATCGAGGAAGACGATAGAGAAATGCGTTGACCCGTCACACTGACGAGATAACGCACGGGTCAGATGCTATATAGAGCGAGGCTCCATTAGTGCTTTGCGCTGCGTTGCGTTATCGCAGGGTCGACGCTGCATCGTTTTTCATAGATTTTTATGACATCCCCCAATGCGTTGCGTCGTTCAACGCGGTGTTTTAACGAAACGATGTACAGGAGAGGGCGGATTCTGCTCTCAAATTCCGATTTGGGCGGCAGTCAGATTTGGTAACGCTCAACTGCTAAAGTTAATGCACAGTTCTTTATTTGAAGTGATTATTATAATACGCTACACAGTGCCAGTGCCTTCACCTCGGGGCTTCAAGCATCGTTGTGACGCCGGAATTGTTCGCGGGTTCCATCACGACCGTTGGGTTTTTCCCGCCGCGACCGTTATTTTTCGCGGCGACCGTTATTTTTCGCGGCGACCGTTATTTTTAGGCGCGACCGTTTTCTTACACTTTTCCACCTTCGCGATCGCTTCGCATAGCGATAGTGTAGTGTCGGTGTGTTCCTGCGTCCGAGGAACAAAAGAAAAGTAAGTAGAGTGAAATTGCCGATTAGGATACACACCTGTGGACTCCTCCACGCACACACCTCCCCCCCCGGATGCCGGGAGGGGTTGAATCCCCAAATTAAAAATTTCAAATTGAGAGCAGACCCAAGAAGGTCAGGGTAAATAGCCTGACCATGGACAGCACCATGGTAAGGATATTCCTGACCTGCTTGGAGAAACAATGCCCAGGAGTCTTAGAGGCCTGGGAATCATTTAGTGCAACCTATGTCCCTACCAGCTCACCGGCTTCCCCGGCAGCTACGTCCGAAGAATCGCCGTCGTCACCGGTGACGACGGCGACTACAAAGTCATCGCATGAGAGCGATGACAATTATACTGATGTATCCCAGTCGGAGATGTCCTGCTCCGAGCAGGAGATCTCCGAGGGGGATGACGGTTTTCAAACCGTAAAGAGTAAAAAGACCAAGAAGAGGAAACGCGCGAACGGCGCTTCCTCTGCGGCCTGCTCCTCGCCGACACCACCGGCAAAAACCGCGAAAAGCGGAAACGGTAGAGTCTTCAGGGGTTTTAAACCCGGAACCCCCACCCGTACTGAACCCATGCAGACTGACGACCAAACAGTCGCAGCCCCGAAAAGCCCCAAGGCCCCCAAATTGCCGCCTCCTGTTATAGTACAGGAGAAGGCAAAGTGGAACCTTGTAAATGCAGCAATAAACGAGCAGTGTATAAACTACTCGTCAGCCCGCAACACCCCAAACGGGATCATGATGCAGGTCCCAACCCCAAACGATCATAGGAAACTGACTGCTTTTCTCAGAGAAAAGCAGATCGGTTATCATACGTATGCCCTGAAGGACGAACGCACTCTGCGAGTCGTCATCAAGGGTGTCGATAAAGAGCTCTCCACAGACTCCGTCCTCGAGGACCTCTGCAGACAGGGGATCCCCGCCAAAGAGGTACACAGGATGTACCACCCAACAAAAAAGTACCTATACAACATGGTACTTGTCGTGCTTCCCCTCACTCCGGAGGGAAAAGCCATCTTTAACATTAAAAATATATGCCACATTACAGGCTTAGCTATCGAACCCCCCTATAAAAGGGGAATGGCGGGGCAGTGTCACCGCTGCCAACTATACGGCCACTCAGCGCGGAACTGCTTCGCCAGACCGCGCTATGTCAAATGCCTGGGCGACCACGGCACGTCCGAATGTCCGCGTAGGAACCCAGCTGAGGAGACTACTCCCCCCAGCTGCGTCCTATGCAATTCTTCTGGCCATCCGGCCAACTACAAAGGGTGCAAACGCGCACCCCAAGCAAAGAGGCGCAAAATTCCTCCAAGTAGAGGCGCCCCTCCCAAGCAGAGGTACGTCCCTGCCCCTCCTCCCTCCAAACCTGCTTGGGGTTTACCAAAAAAGAGTCCACAAGGACCTCCTCCACCTCCTCAAAGGTCGACGGCCCTCCCAGCCAGTCCGACAAAGGTCCTCCCTTCCCCGGCCAATAGGGCCACAGAAACGGGACCTGCAAAACCGCCCCCGACCTCCAATTTCGGCGCCGACATAGCGTTCGCAGCCAGATTTCTCAGTGAAATCGATTCGACGGAGCTAAACGCCTTCGTCACAAAACTACAAGGTTCCTTCGAGGACCACATGTCAGCACTAGCAAGTCACACGGACTTGATAAACAAAATAAAGGAGTTCTCCTAAACACAAAACATGCACCCGCGTGATTAGAAAAGCACCGGGGTAGACGCCGGCGCCTACCCCGAAGTCTTACACCAGACACGATCACACGTAAAGACTTACGGACCGACTCTAACACGGGACCACCGGACTCGAACCCGGATACGAGTTCGACCCCCTTTAGTGTAGTCAAAAATAATTATGACCGCGACCGCGATATTGTTATAGAGAGCTCTATAAATACTGCGGAAGCACTCGACATCAGGACATTCGCGCGCGAGTCCACCCGACCGCACGCGGAAGGGGGGAGGGACGGCCCTCCCAGATCCTTAAAATCGAGCTTCTCTATCCGTACAAATACGCCGTTAGTTTGTGCTACCGCGCGTGAGCAACCACACTCGTCAGAGAGTGTGGAAGGGGTCGGACCCCTCAGCAGGAGGGACTATCTCTCCAGTCCTAAAAATAGCTAAACCGAGGTTATTCCCAAAAATCAGTTAGCACATCACCAACTAGGGGGTGATGTAAGAGGGGGGTCAAACTCCCTCTTTGTTTTTCCCACCAAACGACTGCCAAATGGCAGTCACCAGACCGACTAAGCTAAGAGGGCTTAAAGCCATTAGCGTAGACCCATTCGAAAAAGGAGAGGGCGGGTGGATCATGAGCTTCGCTATCACCCTCTTGCATTGTAATGTCGTGCGTCGACACAAAGTAGGTGTGGCATACAATGCGTTAATCCGTTGCGACGACGCGACGCAAAGTAACGCAACGCACTAATGGGGTCTCAGCCTTAGAACGCATAGACGTGTGGACTGAGATCCCCGCTCCGACAGACTCTTCTACTTACTGATAAAATGTATGTTTTATAGTATTGGTTGTGTACAATGAACGTTTATATACTCACCAGATTGTGCGGTGGACATATTCTCAGGTCCAGGGCCCCAAAGGTACAAAAAATTGTACAAACTTTTCTTACATCCTTTGAAATTATTCTAATGTATATTAAAGTAGAATTTGTATTTTATTATATTAAAATGAAATTTGAATATAATAAATTGAAATTTAGACGGATTGCTTATTTCTATGTTGTACTTTTCATAAAATTGAAAATGGAAAATCAACAACATAGAAATAAAAGTCATTAAACTTCTAACTTTTATTTATACCTCTGTTTAAACTAAGTTTAGAGCAAAATTAATTTAATAACTTTTGTTCCTTACGTTAATATGAATCCAAAAACTAAGATTGATACTTTATCAGAATTTTACTTAAAGTTAGTACAGTTTTTTCGCAAGTTTAGCGCCTTGCACCTAAAAATTAGCCCACGGCACAATCTGGCGGGTATGCATACGTTCATTGTACAGACTAATACAAATACATTTAATATAAACAATCTAAAATACATTTTATCAATGAGAATATAAGGGGAGTCTGGCGAGGCTGGGATCTCAGTCCATTATGTTCGCTGCAGATTCATCATCATTATCACCTCTTACAAATTCATCGTCTTCGTCTCGATTCCAAAAGTTTATCTCTTGCAATGCAATAGTAAACACATGAGCAAATCTGTGCAATGGAAAGTTAAATAAATAAGGAAGTAAATTGACCGTGTTACATCGCAAGGCAAACGTTTTGATAACGCATAGAAATTAAGTATTTTACTTAACTATTATTTGTACTTAGATAATTTTATTTAACAAATAAAATTAACTTCTACGAAAAACTTACACATACCGATTTTTTTCCTCATATATAAATAAACGTTAAGTTACTTTTTAGGGTACTTTGCTGATGGCTTTCACATTTTAATTCAACGGCGTACTTTATTTATACAGGCACTTACCTGATAATTAAATCTGCAAACTCCGAGCGGTCACCCCAAACACACACACATATCACTACACTCACACACGCACACACTCACACGTAATTAGATCCACGAAACTTAATCAACCGAAATTGTTTGCAAACTTTCGTAGCCACGTGTTGCGCGGGAAACCGGTGGAAAAACAATTTTATTTCCACTGAACTCCACACCACACCGCAAGTAGCTGACAACTGGCCGCCACATACATCGCCGTACAACTAAACAATTTATTTTCATTATGGACGTATA
This sequence comes from Phengaris alcon alcon, assembly GCA_037179445.1. Taxonomy (NCBI): domain Eukaryota; kingdom Metazoa; phylum Arthropoda; class Insecta; order Lepidoptera; family Lycaenidae; genus Phengaris; species Phengaris alcon. The sequence continues at coordinate 1,262,805 of JAYRCH010000073.1, forward strand.
GAAAATCGATAAATTACACGGCTAAGAAAATTTAACATGCAAGAAAAAGTTATAAATACTTTTTACACAATATTCTGGAATTTACTATGACAGTCCGATTTCGAAATCGCTAAAATTTATTGCGCTCTAAAAAAGTGATTATATCAACTTTAGAATGATATATTAGGCATATTCATTAGCTGTTAAAAGTGTTTGCAACGCACTAAAACAAATTGTCATTAACACACAAATAACGTTGCGTCTTTATGAAAATAGTACTAATTACTCGTATTTGCTTATATTATAACTTCGTTTAGAAGTTCTGAGCAAAGGTCACGTTAAATCTAAATGCGAGATTTGTAGAGTGATTGATTCAATCTTGTAGAATATAAGACATTCTAAAATAGTTAGGAAATTAAAAAAAAAAAAGAGTTTGAATTTAAAGACTATTCTAGAAACCCATCTCAGCAATTTCAATGAAATTGTATGTCAAAGAGGGACTATAAAAAAATCGTTGCACACTTGGTTAATAAAATAAAATCATGAGATAATTATGTTTAGATGAACACAGATGCTTTCTACAAGTTTACGGGGGCACGTATTCCATACGTGATTTGAGTGTGTTGCTTTAATTAGGAGGGAACAGTGTATGTTAGTGCTTACTCACCCCATATAATGTAAATAGAGTCTGGACTGGACACATGAGGTACGTAAACGGTAACTATAGGTCAGTAAATAAGAGTTGCCACTCACAGATGACAATTGACGTGTCACGGTGACAGTAGACGTCAGTCATCATGTAGCTGCCAGGCGGGTGACACGTGTGGCGGGGCACTGGCGAGCCTGTATTATAATACGTGTTAACGTTAACGTGCGATAGCAGAATCGTACACATGTTACATTGTGTGATATCTATGAATAATCATGACGTGCCACGTCACGTAATGCTTATATTCACAGACAGTGCACGACGTAACATGTATATTTGTTGAGGGCGCCAACTCTTATTTAACGACCTATAGTTAGCGACCCTTAGCCTACTGGGCGAAACACAGTTCAAGGGTTTTTTCATACCGCGCTAGTTTTTTTCTATATAAAGTATAAATACCTCATTTAGCCGGTCGAGCCAGCCTATTCGAGCCGATGCTTGGCTCACAGGCTCACACACGGTAAACAGATATAATTTCATTATCTTAGGTTTCTTAGTGCTCATTGTAACACCAGCGTTATTATGAAGGCACCGCTGGAAGTAATGACCAAATCGATACAGGGGCTTTAATAATTGATTCCCCAGCCGCTGTCCGACGCCCGTTTCAAATCCGATGTAATCATTTGTATGCTTTACCTTTTATATCGATCGTTAGCATCAATGGAAATTGTATTGATATGTTGTATTCATATGTGGTAGTAGCGAGCACTTAATACACACACACACACACACACACACACACGCGGGACTGTTTCCACTATCCACTATCCAGCCAAGTTCAAAAACTGATGCTTACTACTAATACTCATACTTCTTGTAAACTTATCCACTATTGTTATTGGTATAAGATAATTAAATTACACTACCAGTTTTGATAAGGTCATTGTCAGGTGTGGGTAGATTTATAATTAAAAATAATTAATTAACTAAAATAAAATAATAGGTACCTATATGAATCTCCACCAAGAATCAAAAACAAAGCACAAGTACAGCACAATCAATCAGATACAGTAGTTATAATAATAATAGAACTGATAATATGTAGATTGGTTATTATCAGTTAAAAGATAATTGATTAAATATAACCTAACCTATCGTTCAATAAATTGCCCTAGTGTCGATTTGTAGAAAAGTGACATCTATTACCTATGATGTGAATTAGGTAATGAAATTAATAGTTTGTTTGTTTAGAAACGCAATATGATAACAGATAAATGATAGACGTCGCTTTCACGTTACAAAAACCAAAAACATTATAATTATTTTTCTTGGTATAAATAGTATAAGGGATCTATTTCACACCCCAAGTGACTTTTTTTTCATACAACTAGTACTAAACTGTTGAACTATAGAAAAAGAAAATAACTTTATACTCCAATAAAAAATAAATATATCTATTAGGCTACTAGATGGAGCTTTTACCCCTCAAATTGACAATTTACAGCATGATAACCATAGACTATACAGATATGATGACGACGACTACCACAGATAAGTACGTATTTTGCACATGCATTCTCTGATATTCGGAGATTCATAACTTTTTATTCCCCAAGTCCTATTTTTTTTTAATATAATATATAATAACTTTTTAAGTACTATAAAACCACATAATATGTTCGAAACTTGGCCGCTCTTAATGGAAAATCGGACAGGATTCGCCAGTGTCCTTTGTAGTGTTGTACCCATAAGAAGTGATATTGTTGTCCCATCGAGAAAGTTGTAAGTTGAAACCAATTGTCAATCTGTCACAACATTTAATTTTTTCACTTTTTTATATCTGAGTGGCAAAATAATAAATGAGGAGGTATATGTTTCAATATAAAAAATAAGGTCCTTACATATGAAATTGGCGTTTTTTCGTACTGGCCACTTGGATCTCAAATATATCTTTTTAGTTAAGAACTCCAATTTCAAATTTATATCGCTATTTACTCATGCATTTGTGTTTCGAAAACCGTAATTCATTTGTTTTTTCGTCTTTTGGTTTTTACTTTGCGTCACTTTGTTTACAAAATGGAAAACTTAAAATATCGTATTATTTTCGAGTACGAGATCCACCGTGGCACCAGTGCTGCAGAAACGGCTCGAAGGATTAATGATGTGTAGTGCGGGGGTGTCGCAAAATAAAACACAGTGCGTTTTTGGTTTCAACGTTTTCGTTCTGGAAATTTCGACCTGCAGAACAAGCCACATGGACGGCCGGAGACCAAAGTTGATAATGAAGAATTGAAGGCTATTGTGGAAGCGGATCCATCGCAAACCACGTTCGAGTTAGCTGCATGCTGCGGAGATAGTGCTAAAACTGTTTTATCCACTTGAAGCAAATTGGGAATGTGAAAAAGCTTGAAAGGTAGTTACCGCATGAATTGTGTACAGCAAACCGACAAACGCACGTCGACTGCTGCGTTACATTACTCAACCGGCACAATAATGAAGGGATTTTAAATCGAATCATTACCTGTGATAAAAAATGGATCATGTACGATAATCGGAAACGCTCATCGCAATGGCTGAACCAGCTTGAAACCCCGAAAACCCGAAAGAAACCCTTGCGAACTAGCCAAAGCCTGCCCCAAGCGAAAATTGACTCAAAAAAAGTTAAAAACGCTAGACCACACACTGCACAACAGACGGCTACCAAATTAGAGGAGCTTTAATTGGAATGTCTAAGACATCCACCGTACTCCCCGGACCTTGCTCGAACAGATTATCATTTTTTTCCAAATTTAGATAACTTTTTAACTAACGAAATTTGGATAACGCAAGGGAAAAAATTCAACTCCAAAGCGCCTTCAAAGATTTTATTGATTCCTGTCCGAATGGTTTTTTTAGTAGGTACTACATAGAGATGAGATGAGAGACCTATGAGATGGCAAAAGTGCATAGATAGCAATGGTATATACTTTAATTAAATAAATATTTTATGTTAAAAAAAAATCTACTTTATTATTAACTTAATAATAATTTTATTTTTACTCCTTTACAAAACGCCAATTTCATATGTAATGCCCTAATATTATAGATGTCTCTCACATTATCGCGGACGATAAGCGACATCGTATCGCATAATGTGAAAACGCTTTATACGTGATGCAAAAATCACGTTTTCACGGTTTAGAACTGTAGTGTATGTGCAAAAGAGAAGGAAGTATGCTGTCATCTCCTGCGCACACATGTTATAGACCCTTGAGTTACACGCGTAATCGTGCAGGTTCGATCCCGGGTTGTGGTGTGTACCGACCAGACTTTTTACAATAATCGTATACTACCGCTAGACATAGTTTAATTTACCCCCAACTTTTGTGACAACCCTGAAAAATTTGGATCGTTCTATGAAAGGAGTTCCTCTGTACGTAAGTATATATTTTTACTCTGTGGCTTGAACCGCGCGCTATGACGTATTTTAAGTATTATTTAACACGCCGGCAGTTCAAACCGTAACACATTTGAAGTCGTAGTTAGCGCGACAGTTCGATCCGCAGTCCTATCCGCGATCTCAACTTTATGAGTGCAAAGCGCTAATATAAAATCACAAGCATACCTCATTACTAATAAGAATTAGAATTATGACAAAAGTGAATAATATAATAATAAGAACTGATAGCAAATGCAAAATATATTGCAGTATAAAGGTTGGTCGATATCGCTATTTATAGAAGCAACTGCATTCTATGGGCTTCTAACAATGAGTAACTAGGACATCGCAGCTTGTACGCGGATGTTTATTGCAAATACAGAAGCTTATATCTTTCAAGTTAACTATGTACATTTTATTGAACTAAATTTAAGTAGGTTGCTGGCTTTAATTTTTAAGGGTTCCTTAATACATAAGTAACCCTTATAGTTTCAGTCTGTCCGTCCGTCATCTGTTTGTCTTGTCTGTTGGTCCGTCTGTCTATCTATCTGTCTACCCTCCTAGCTTCTGTAATTATGAATATAAATGGATGAAATTGAATGAATAAAAAATGGTGTATAAATTTCGGTTTGGTATAATAATATTTTTATATTTTTTGGCACTGTATGCAATACCTACGTGAAATGGGGATGTACAATATTTTTTCATTCTACCCCATCGTGTGGGGTATCGATTAATAGGTATTTTTAAATAAATACACACAAAGTCAACCATTTTCGAGTAATCGGCCCCCAAAGTTGTTTATACGTTGGTCCCCCCTGGAATCTTATCTTATACTTTAAACGAGCAATTCTTGTATATTTATTTATATATATATATATATATATATATATATATATATATATATATATATATATATAGAGCCGTTTCCGAGAAAAAGTTCCGAGTTTCACAGAATATATATATATATATATATATATATATATATATATATATATATATATATATATTCTGTGAAACTCGGAACTTTTTCTCGGAAACGGCTCTAACGATTTCGCTTAAATTTGGTATATGGGGGTTTTCGGGGGTAAACAATCGATCTAGATTAGTCTTATGTTTGAGAAAACGCGTGTTTTCGAGTTTTCATGCGTTTTTCTGTCCATGCAGAATATGGTCACTGCCGGCCACTGTCCGTCTGGTCTACGTGGACGGCAAGAAACCAGTATTACGGGTTCGAATCCCGCTCGGTGGCTTACTTTTGTTTTTTTTTATATTTATTTTTATTTATTTATTTATTTAACAATTTATTGTACACACAGAAAATTATGATAATACAATTAACAAAGAAAGATGACACAAAGCACTGCTTATTTCTAATTAGAAATTTCTTCCAGCAGCCCTACGGAGAGAAATGGGATGAAATATAGCAGTTAGGACGTGCACAATATTATTTCTACAATTATTGTAGAAATAATTTTTCAAATATTTATATCTATAATAAAATAAAATATAGTAAATAAGCTAAATAAATAAATTAAAAATGATAGCTAGTTAATATATATAAATACTAATATATTATTATAACTATAATATATAAATACTATATGTATACATAATAACGGTATCTATATGGATTCAGATTTGAGGTAATGCTCTTTTAAGCGTCTTTTAAATACATCGATGTTGGGACTGTCGCGAATGGTGTGAGGAAGAGAGTTCCACAATCTAACTGCATGAACAGTGAATGAGTAGGAGTGGAAGTTGGAGCGATGGGAGGGGAGAGAAAGATTTGTCCTGACAGCGGACCTGCAAGGAATATCGAGGGGTCGAGAAAAATTGAATCGATCAAGAAGATAACGAGGAAAGCGAGGATTATGCAAAATGTTGTAGAGTAAACAGAGGATATGGGAGTTGCGCCGAAGGCGGATAGGGAGCCACTTGAGTTTCGATCGAAAGGCTGAAACATGGTCGAACTTTCTTATACCAAACACAAAACGAATACAGATATTCTGTAAACGTTTCAGTTTAGTTAACAGCTTCTCGGTAGCGTCTAAGTAGCAGGAATCGGCATAGTCAAGGATAGGGAAGATGAGTGTCTGGACAAGGAAAATTTTGGTCTTTATAGGCAAAAAGTTTTGGAGGCACTTCAACGTGTGCAGCGAGTGGTGAACCTTTCTGCTCAATTCACTCACCTGACATACCCAGGAGAGATTACTGTCTAGAATTACACCTAAGTTTTTAGTAGAGTTTGTGTAATTAATAATGGTACCATCATATATAACTCTAGGCACATTATCTAAGCGTTGAGTCATGTATCTGCTACCTATGATCATAGCTTGTGATTTGCTAGGATTGTTCAACAGACCGAAAGATTTTGCCCAGTTCGCTATTTGTTGTAGATCAGAGTTGATATCGGTAACTGCAGAATTTAATTCATGAATATATGAATGGCGATAGATCTGCAGGTCGTCTGCGTAAAGATGGAAGTTAGATTTGATTATTAAGGTGATAGTGTTTATAAAAATTGAGAAGAGAAGTGGAGAAAGAACACCACCCTGGGGTACCCCCGCATCAAGATCACACCAGTCTGAGGTAGTCTCATCAGAGCGAACTCGCTGCGAACGTCCCCGAAGATATGAATCGAACCAGTTTATGGCCGAGGCCGAGGATATGTTAAGGGAGCGAAGGACAGAAAAGAAGATGTCAAAGTCTCAAAATCAAAATCAAAATCAAAAAATTTTTATTCAAAATTGGTATTTTTAAATACTCTTTTTGAACGTCGATACTACGTGATGCCTACCACCGGTTCGAGAACTAACCCAGCGAGAAGAGCCGGCAAGAAACTCGTCTGGGGCCATCTTTTACCAAAAAGATGGAAAATTATTCTTTTAAAATCAAAATTATTACAATGTTTACTTATGTCTATGTAACAAATAATAAGATAAGATAAGGAGCCACCTTATTCCCAAGGTGTGCCGTCTTGAATAAAGTCATTAATTTTATAATACGCTTTGGCACACAAACGTTCTTTAACTACTTTTTTAAACTTATTAATGGGAAAGTTTTGAACCTTTTCTGGGATTATATTGTATAAGCGTATACATTGGCCTTTAAAGGATTTACTAACTTTGCTTAGTCTGAACACTGGCATATCTAACTTGTTCTTATTTCTAGTGTTTACACAATGATTATCACATTTCTTTTTGAAGTTGTTTAGATTCTTTCTTACATATAACACATTTTCCAAAATGTATTGAGATGCGACGGTCAGAACTTTTATTTCTTTAAACTTTTCCCTTAGAGATTCAAAAGTCGACATCTTATAAATAGAACGTATAGCACGTTTCTGCAGCACAAATATTGAATTAATGTCCGCAGCGTTTCCCCACAAGAGGATGCCGTACGACATTATGCTATGAAAATAGCTAAAGTAAACTAATCGCGCGGTCTCTATGTCGGTAAGTTCTCTAATTTTTTTAACAGCGTATGCTGCAGAACTCAGCTTATCTGCCAATTTAGCAATATGTGGTCCCCACTGTAACTTACTATCTAATGTTATACCTAGAAATACAGTGGTGTCTACTAATTTCATTTTCTCATTATTTAATAGTATATTGGTTTGTGCCTGCGTAACACTTGGCAAGCTGAACTTTAAACATTTTGTTTTATTAGAATTCAACAGTAAATTATTAGCATTAAACCAATGTACTATTTTTGAGAGAGCACTATTTACCTCGTCATTGTTAGATTGTCGTCGCTTCACATTAAAAATTAGTGAAGTGTCATCAGCAAAAAGTACTATCTCATGCTTATCATTAACTAGATAAGGTAGATCATTTATATAGATGAGAAATAGAAAAGGGCCCAAAATAGACCCCTAAATAGACCCCTGTGGTACTCCTAGTTTAATTTTAGTACCATTAGACCTTTTGGAATTAACTTCTACAGTCTGTGTTCTATTTATTAGATAAGAGCTTAGAAGCTTTAGTGCCGTGCCCCTTACACCATAATGGTATAATTTCCTGAACAGCGTATCATGCTCCACACAGTCAAATGCTTTGGATAAATCACAGAATATACCAAGTGCATCCTGTGACCTCTCCCAAGCTTCAAATATACTGCACAGAAGACTGATGCCTGCATCTGTTGTGGACCGACCTTTAGTAAAACCAAACTGATTACTATGTAACAATTTATTCGAGTTGAAGTGAAAAAGTAATTGATTTAGAATAATTTTCTCAAAAATTTTACTTAAAGTCGGTAATATGGATATTGGTCTATAGTTAGCTGGGTCTGATTTATTCCCAGCTTTAAAGAGAGGCATCACCTTGCTGTGCTTCATCAAGTCAGGGAACACGCCACTTTTAATACAATTATTAAAAACTAATGCTAGGTGAGGGGCAATGATGTCAATTACTGGTTTTATAACTTTTGTGGACATACCCCAGAGATCAGTTGTACTTTTAATATTAAGTAATTTAAATGCCTTGATAATGTCTCTAGAGTCTATTTCTTTGAAAATAAGAATTGAAAGCACTGCTAAAGTCAAGTAACACTAGGATAGAGACACACTTATTTTCCAAGGCTAGGCGTAGGTCATCTGTGACTTTTAGCAGCTTATATTATATGTTCAAGTTTATATATAATTTTCTAATTTTTATTGTTTTAAGACAAGTTTGAAAAAATGTAGTTAATGTTTGAGATAACAATATATATTTCTCATAAATATGTCTATTACGTGAATAAGATTTATGCTTTCGAGTTTTTATTTTATTGAGACTTATGAAGCAATAGTGCAAAACGAAAAATTTACTGATACAAATTTTAAACACAGTTTCTCGGGTAATTTTTGTGACGCCATCTCTCGGATAAAAACTAACTACTACGCCTCGCGTAATGCGTATTGACACAAATTGAACCATAGCTCACGAACTATGTAATAAGAGAAATTGACAATAGATGGCGTTACTCTACGACAAGTGCTGTAAGGTTGATTTTACGAATATCGAAAAAATTAAACACCTGATCTACACAGAAATCGATTGTAAATAATAATAATTGCCAGTTTTTAAGCAAATTGTATCTGCTTGGAAATTTACAAATTTCTATTTCTTATAGTTTAGAAAGTACCTGGGCGACCGAGCTTTGCTCGGTTATTACTATTTATTGTAATAAGGTGGTGTTTAGGTGAAAATCTACATAAACTTAAAAAGTTAAATGTGAACTGGCAAAGATTATTATTTACAATCGATTTCTGTGTAGATCAGGTGTTTGATTTTTTAGGAAAGTTATATTGCGCGTTATTAGTTACGGAACTCTCCTTACGGCCCGTTCCAATAACCTATCTACCAATAACTATTTGTTGGGTCAAATTTGTATCGCAAAAAACCGGCAAATGATTGAATGACGAAGTTTTAAACAAATACTTATTGGTAGATAGGTTATTGAAACCGGCCATTAGACATGTTTTGACATGCCCTTGGTTATGTTACTTATAACATTAATACGTAGGTTGCTGTTTGTCATTTTACTAAACTAATTTATTTTATATTATCTATTGACAATACCAGTGTTCTTAGATATTTCATTTTTTTCTTCTTGGTGACATATAATTGCATAGTTATCTTAAATTTTCTTCTTCTTCTCGGTATAGTGAGACCAAGGTTGGTGGTACCGGAAATGGAACCAACATAAATAATAAACACGTTAAATACATCAACTATAATATTGTTAATTGATGATTATTCCAATTATTAAATTAAAATACAATATAGAGCCAAATAATAAACTAAAAATTAATACTAAATTAAAGTTTAAAAAAACTAAAAAAACACGCTTTTATAGAAAATGTAACTAAAAATAAAATAAAAATTTAATAAATTTGGATTGAGAATAGTGTAAATGAAAAATAAATGTTTATTATTGTACCTACACTTCAAACGGTCAGATTTCGTTTAAAATGATTTTTAAGATATTATCAAAGTGAAGATCCTTCTCATATATCTGCCAATAAAATGTTTATAACTATTGACATAGTGTCAATAGTTATCAACATTTTAGCACCCCACGCTTTTTTACAGTAATAAGTATTTTTAAACTATAATTTATTTTTTGCTTTTTAGTACGATTTGCCAAAGAGTAAGCCTGGAACTGCACTGCACGCATGATTATTTATTATAATAATTTATAATTTATTATATTTTTAAAATTAACAATTAATTATTTAAATTAAATTAAATCGAATTATTGCATTGTCATCGGTCTTTGACAGGTGTGCAAAGTTTGAATTAAATCTGATTTGAACAAGACTTATCTACAAATATGACTATCCCTAAAAATATATATAAATACGAGCGGACCCGACAGACGTTGTCCTGCCGGGCTGATTTGTGCCACCTAAACGCATACAATAAAATTCATTCAAATTGGTCCAGCCGTTTAGGAGGAGTTCAGTGGCATACACACGTACATTAGAATTATATATATAAGGATATAAAAACTTTCCCAGGTTGTCCCCATCTGGCAGAGTACTTAGCAAACTTATAGCATTGTCTCGTTGAATCGCACGGTTATCCGTTGTGCCAGGTAGTTCCCGGCTCTGGGGTCGCGAGTGGCTTCAGTAAGCTTTTATGATATTTTTTTATTGAACCTTATGTGCGCCCGGACCCCATGCGCCTAGGGTTTCCACCCCAAATGGTTCAAATAAGAGGTCCCGCTAATCTTATCCCTGGGATACTGCGTATTTTTAAACTACATTTTTTTCTTTTGTCGTGCGACAATCTTATCATTAATTTCCACTCTATTACGACAGCCCGTTAGGCAGATTGGTATGCTTAAGTATATATAATTTTTGTTTTGTTCGAAAATTGGAATGTGGTGAGTTCGAATCTCGGTCTGATAAATATTTTTTGTTTTTTTTTTTAAATTTAAGATTATTAGAACTACGAGCAAATCTCGGTTACCAGTTACCTAATATTTAATTATTACGAGACATGATATTATGTAATGTAAAATATTTTATAGAAATATTTGTCAATTCATTACAAACAGTTCATATCGCTTATCCGACGATTGCGTCGCGTCGAGGTGGAATGTTATCTTTTATATTATGAATCCAGCGCAATTAATATATTAAACTTCAATAAAACGACTGAAAATAGGTTTTTGAATATACAGTTCCTGTCAAAGGTTGAATATACCTAGCTGACATTATAATTTTATTGAAACGAACGAAGTGATGTAACATATTTTGTGGAGTTAAATTTAAGGGGAAAAAATTGTCTAACTTTAAACTATTTGATGAAGCAATAATTTTATATTGTTTTTTGTCGTAATTCAGTGAGAATCAAGAATTTTTTTTTTTTGGTCAAAAACCTCATTTTTGTGCTGGTTTGATAAAATTAATTATTAAATAATGTGCCTATATTAATTACAGCCAGCGTTTTTGCTGGCATAAAACGTATATATTCAAAACAAAATCTTGTTCTATACCCAAATATTATTAGCTGATGGAAATATACTAAAATTTTAGTTACTGAGTGTCAATTAAATTCACTATCTTTTTCTCTTGCTATCACTTGAATAAATTTTATGTCCATTGCTAATGTTGAGCTATTCTTTCCCTGGAACCAAAACAAATTTGATTATTCCTAATGTCTTATATAAAACAATACAGGGTGGAATACGATCGTAGTTTTAGGATGATCGGATCGTAAAAACATCGGCTTCCTGTTGGCAGCCGGCCAAAGTATTGATAACAGCCTGGTTAGCACTACGAGTCGAGATCACTTGCCAAAAATACTACGAAAATTCATACATTTAGAAGAAAATTTGAACTAAATTTTTTAAAACTTTTTTCATTCGTTTTTATGTTTTGGAGTGTACGCTGAAATACATTTGCGTAATGTGGTAATATTTTTAAGTGTCCACGATTGAAGGAGGATTTTCCGCTACAAAGCCAGGGGTGGCAGAGACAGTCAATATGTGAATTAAAAAAATCGAAAACACTGCGCTGATAGGCTGAACTACATTTGTTTCAAATATATTTTAAAATGTTCGTATCGATTCGATATTCAACTATAAGTCAACTAGTATTTTTATTTCCTGGAAATAACATATTATCTTTATACAAATATTAGGTACTTACATATGAAATTGGCGTTTTGTCGTACTGGCCACTTTGATCTCAAAGATATATCTTTGGTTAGGATATCCAAATTTATACCGCTATTTACTCATGCATTTGTGTTTTGAAAACCGTAATTCATTTGTTTTTACTTTGCCTCACTCTGTTTACAAAATGGAAAACTTGAAATATCGTATTATTTTCGAGTACGAGTTCCACCGTGGCACCAGTGCTGCAGATTAATTATGTGTATTGCGGCGGTGTCGCAAAAGAAAACACAGTACGTTATTGGTTCCAACGTTGTCGTTCTGGATCCATCGCAAACCACGTCTGATTTAGCTGCAGACTGCGGTGTTAGTGATAAAACTGTTTAAATCCACTTGAAGCAAATTGGAAAGGTGAAAAAGCTTGAAAGGTGGGTAACTCACGAATTGAGTGCAGCAAACCGACAAACGCGCGTCGACTGCTACGTTACATTACTCAACCGGCACAATAATGAAGGGATTTTAAATAGAATTATTGCCTGTGATGAAAAGTGGATCCTGTACGATAATTGGAAACGCTCAGCGCAATGGCCGAACCCTGACGGACCAGCCAAAGCTTGCCCCAAGCGAAAATTTACTCAAAAAAAGTATTTTGTGAGCATTTGGTGGACTAGTGCCGGTGTCGTTGACTACAGCTTTAATAAATCTGGCCAAACGATTACGGCAGATGTCTATTGCCAGCAACTGCAAATCATGATGGAAAAGCTAGCTGCTAAACAACCGAGGTTAGTCATTCGCTCTAGGCCACTGCTGCTTTAGGACAACGCTATACCACACACTGCAATGGAATGTCTAAGACATCCACCGTACTCCCCGGACTTTGCTCCAACAGATTACCATTTTTTTCGAAATGGATAGTTATCCATTTCGAAATGAACGAAAGGAAAAGGGAAAAAATTCAACTCCGATGGGGCAGTACAAAGCGCATCCAAACATTTTATTGATTCCTGTCCGAATAGTTTTTTTAGTAAAGGAATCAATGAATTACCTATGAGATGGCAAAAGTGCATATATAGTAATGGTATATACTTTGATTAAATAAATATATTATGTTTAAAAAAATCGACTTTATGTTCCTCCTTTACAAAACGCCAATTTCATATGTAATGACCTAATATAAAATAATTAAAATTTAAACGATAAATGTTTGCGCCAAAACGACAGCCATCATTATCGTGACGTCATAAGAACAGAAACAAACAAATGTTATATGTGCGTGTGTAGTGCACGAAATTTAGATTTAACTTTCGCTGTTGTTTATTTGATTTGATTATGTTCTTATGACGTCACTTACAATAAAAATATTGAACGACCGAGAACGCCAGCTCCCAGCCAGAGCTGGCGTTCTCGGTCCTATGACAAACAGATAATAAAACTACAGTTTTACTTTCGAAATTGTAAATAAATCGCATATTTATATAACAAAATACTCGTATTCGTATTTCTTATGATAGAAACTATATAAATAACTTTATATTATTTGATTTTGATAGATAAAACTAGCCTATTGTTACTACTAAAATTACAACTCTTTCTAAAATGTTCATATTATCAACTGTTCAAATCGGATTTTTTAAATCGTATTTATTTTTCTGTCAATTTCTATTACCACTTCATGCACTTGTTGCTTTTAAGTATTTTATGTGACCATGAGTTTATATGAGATAACTAGAAGTACGACAAGATATTCTATATTTATTGCCGTATATTTGTGCAGCCATTCAACAAAAATTCGCGGTACTTGTGGTATAGGATTTTACGATTACGATTCTAGAAATTCTCCAAACACGAGTTAACATATCAACGATATCATTATAATAATTCTAATCATTATTATAATGATGTCGTTGTCCACATTCGCATAGCCGCGTCCTGGCACGCGGCCAATAGCGCCCTCCTGAGTGAGTCAACACATCGCTCATATCCCGATCACAATTAATTAATACACTTTTCCTATAATATGTTGATATTGATTACGTCTCTCTGTGTGTACTGTGTATGTTTGTGGAAAAAATTGTGTTGTGAAAATACTAAAAACGAGGATCGAATTTTCCCATGCTAACTATTCACCGTGTACAATCTGTCACCTGACTGTCAAATATTGATAGCTGTCTTTAGTTCACCTGTTTGGTGATTCATTTATTCCATTTCATTGTTTGGACAGAACAACGTGTGTCGGGACAGCTAGTCTGACAATTCATAATAGGCTACTTGACATATATTTAATTTCATACATTGAAGGAGTATTTCCTTTAGTACTTGGATAAGGAAAACGTATTCTAGCGATATCATAAATTAAAAACTTAAAAAAAATAAAAATTGATTTTTGTTTTTTAATTTCTACTGATGAAAACACCTCGACGTAACTTCCGGCAAGGATGTGACGACACAAACACACTAAACACATAAGTACGTAGTAGTGAAACGGAATGTGTTTCTGTAAATAAATAGTTCATGACATCTTATCAAGTTATTTATGTCAAAACGTCAAACGGAACATCACACCGCCATTTTGTCGGAGCGGACTATAGCACAGATTACAAATAGTACTAGTATGACGTCACAGCACAGATAATCAGAGATAAATATATCAACCAACATTTTTAGTATATTTTTTTTAGATTTTAGGTTTCAAAATATTTTTTTTTGTGTAATGAAACAAATATGAAGCGTTTAGGACATGAATAAAAACAAGGTTAAGTAGCCTATTATGTAAACATACATAAATGTGAATTTTTCATTTTTTAATAATGTCTTTTTAAGTTTTTTTTAATGTAATAAACAAAATTAAAAATTTAAGTAACCGCTTGACTTGTTAATTTTGTTTATTACCTTAAAAAATCACAAAAATTGTAATCAATTCGCTTACTGCTATTCAGTCAAGCAGTAAGCGAACTGATGGTAATGAATTATAGCTAAGATCTCCTTTGATCATGTCAGCTTTCAAACAAAAATTACCTCACCAAGAGCATGTCAGGACATGTCTAAGGAGGGTTCCGTAACTTTCAACGCGTAATAGGTTTCTTTCAAATTACTTCAAAAGTTACAGTCCTATATCGTTCAGAATAATTTTACTAAAGAGTATTTAGCATGATCTTAATAAACGATTGCTCAAACACTCTATGAGATACGGTTCTCTGAAACGTTTCTAACAAGTTCATACTTAGTACCTACAGTAACTGGGAACATACAAAAGTTTACCTCACAACTTTATGAAGAACCAATTCTGCAATTTAAACGAGGTAAAAGGTAAACTTTAGACTGAAGCAATTTCTTTATATGTTTAACAAATATGTATTCCTGTAGCTAGTGTGTTACAATGTTAGGCCTATAGTGCAACCCGCATTGTACTAATTAATGAACAATACTTAAAAAGTAAAACGCAACAACCACAACGTGTTTTGACGGTTTGGTGTGCATCCAAATCCATTATGATTATTTTTTACTACTTTTGCAAAGCTAACTAAAAGCTTTATTGTAAAAAAAAATACTAAGGCACTAAAGGTTATTCTAATTTAATAAAATACTTGTGTTTATAAACCTTAAAAAAGCTCAAGAATTAAGAAAATCATCTTAAATTATTGCCCGGTATTAAGTTTATTAAGTGACTCTTCAGACATTCTGGAAGCAATTAAGGTATTAGTTACAACGAGTAGCTCAATAAGGTATTAAGCGAAGAGTCTGAAAGTACAGTAAATACGCATTGAGTGCCTTGTAAATAGGGCTGAAGAGCGACGCCATTTTGTGAAATTCCCGACAAGAGGATAATCGTTTCTGGGAGAGCCGGGGACTCTTAAAAATCCTGCAATACTGAATATTCAAGGAAAATTTTATAAATGAGTCTTTGGGTATAAATAGTTTAAAGCTCTTTAAATATTCTATCGTATTTGCACGCTGATTTTTACTAAAACAAATCCGAAAGTTTCCTATATTTCAAGACTCCTAACTTAATAATTACATTAGAATATTACGTATAGCCGGTGTATAAACTAACACGAAGACTTATGTGCGTTAGTAATATATTATTTTCTTTGACTTAGGTACCGGCGAACACTTGAACGTTTCCTAAAGTTGATTCTACTCTCTCTGTTTGGCAGACTGACAAGCATGTGACATGAGACCAAAGATTTCAAAACTAAAGATAGGCTATGAGTTATGACGTACATTTGACAGAACAAATCTTTATACAAGAAAAAGTTTTCACCATACCTCAAATGTCAGCCATCTTGATTTCCCCGTACTTCAAATGTCAAAATGGCCACGAAAATTTCAAAAGTGGGGCCATTAAGTGGAGACAGTTTTTGACTCAACATGCCTCGTCTATAATATATACGTCTATGCATGAGACCCTCTTAAATAAAGAAAAGTATTCGGTCTACTAGATTAGAAAAAAAGCTATTATTCTATCGAAACTCGATTACAAAGCGTATTTAAATAAATCCAGGCGATAAAGTTAAATGCAAGTCATGTAGGATCTACCGAACATCTGCGCCGAGGTTTAAAACTATATCATAAGCGTTTATGAACAAAACATAAATTCAACCTAACTCAGTTCGCCGGGCGTCTTTTGAAAATGGTCTTTAACGTCCGACGGGCTTTGTATAAATAATGTTCTTTAAATTTATCGCTACTATAAACGTTATATTTACCTTTCGTGGGAAAATTAGACCCATTCGGTTTTCATTCCTTTTCGTTCAGAACGTCACAATGTAAAGTTAGTTTCGTTTCATAATATTGTATTTCTACATCATAACTGCGATGTATATAATGATGATGTGTATTTAGATTTAAAATATTTCCACAATCTATGAAATGCCATTTGTACACTCAGTGTGTAGCCAGGAAAATGTAACAGTCGGAATACCAGGGACTATCCCGGATTAAGTTTTGCGGAGGAGCGACTTTGCAGTGTCTAGATGTCTTCACCTTATGAAATAAATACGGGATTACGAAAATGTTATCTCCTTAAACTTTAATTGACTGTCTGTTTACTACAAAATGTAGCTTTGATACTAATGGTGCCTATTTAGTAAAAGATTTGTCCTATTCACAAAAATCGTAATCAATTGATTATTATTAACACTTTTTTCGGCTTTTCCTAATTGAAACTGACCTAATTGAAACTCAAACTAAGGGACTGTTCACAATTTACGTACGTATGATTTTGGCAATTCTCGATCCCTCCTACGTAACAATACGTAAGATTTCTCACACCCTCTCTCTTAATACGTAAGATTCTATCGTCATTTAAAACAATTAATGTTGTTAAAACAAGTTTTAAAAATAAGATACAGCCGAAACAAGTAAATCGAATCGTAATCGTACATTATGAAATGAAGAGAGCTAGCCATTCGGCATTCAAAATAGAACAATATTTTATGTTAAATTTCGACTTACAAAATTTTACGTAAGAGTTGGTTTTACACCCAACGTTCCCTCAACGTAGGGATTTTTCAAACCCCGGTCCCCTCTAAGAACCATATGTAATTAATGAGTGGCCCCAAAGTAGGTACTACCAAAAACACAAAGAAATCTGTCTAATGCTGATAATACTAGGCTATAATTAATGCGTCGTATTAGGTATTAGGCGTGTAAATAACGACCTAGTGCATAATAATATTACAATTCCATTGAAAGTTTTCTGCAGAACGTTTGTATGTTATTAATGCTTTTCACTACACTGCAGAAGAATTCCACGACTAATTTCTAATCTTGTTTAGCTTTGTACGTAACAAACTACCTAAATTATTATAACAGAGTATGTAGAGACAATTTTATTAAAACAGGCGGTTAGACCTAAATAAATAAGAATAATATTATCTAACCAAAAATACACAATAATTTATATAAGGCTGCGACCGACCGACGGACAGGAAGCGACCGCTACGCGTCACTATTTTGAAACGGTTTTTCATACATGTGAAATGTGAAAGTTTGTGAGGATGGATGGATGATTTGTGACTCTTTAACGCAGAAATCACTAACCAATTTTGATAAAAATTGATATGTTTTATTGGCTCTGGATTAACACATACGCTACTTTTTATCCCGAAAAAGTATAGTGTTCCTGTGGGATAGGCCTTCCTTGCACAATTTTTTTTTCCTAGCGGTCGGAGCCGCGGGCAAAAGCTAGTTACACAATATACTCGATATACATGATATGTAGCTCGCGGCAAGTGGCGACTCTACATGCTTGACAACTGTTTAACCCGTGAGAAGGCGCGCTATGAGCATTTTGCTCACGTAAAAATTTGTTGCAGTTTATTTTGATTACTATAAGCTTCACAGTACCTTCCTAACTATTCACCCCGGCCTCCCTTACGCGACTCGTGCGCCGCTCAGTGCCGCTGTGTCCGCGTAGTGAGGTGTTCGTGCGCAGTGCATCGTGAAGCGTGGCATTTTGCTTATTGCGCGCCTTTTCGTGTAAGTATTTTTTTAGTAAGTGAAAAATATTTTTATACTTATTCTCATTTTTCGTATATAAATATTAACAAATTTATTGGATTTATTGTTTTAATATTTTGTTTGCTATTTTCAGCATACAAAGTCTAAAATGGATGATCGACAAACCTCTAAAATTTGTGCTTGGCTAGAAGAGCCCGATTCTGAAGAAGGGGAGTCAATAGATCCTGAAGATACGGTCCAGAATCGAGAATATAGATGAAATAGAAAATAGATGACGTAGAAAGCGACTGTTCGGTCATTTACAGCCTCTACGAAACCGACACTGAATAGTCTTCCGATGAAATAGAAAATGACAGTTTACACGAACTAAGAGTCCTACCTCTTAGTTCGTGTAAACAGTAATTTTCCATCCATATTGGAAAAGATAGGTGTACAAAGTGGCTTAAGTATAAGCATCCCCGTAATGTACGCACCAGGAGTTGTAATATCGCCAAACATTTACCAGGAGTCAAACAAAGACCTAAAAGTGCTAAAACTCCTTTGGGGTGCATTTATTTGTTTTTAGATGACGAAATGATAGAGAAAATAGTCACTTACACGAATATAGTTGGTAAAACCGCATATTGCGCGACGAATCTGTATGCAAAATGTGTCAACAGATCTCAAGTTCATAATGAAGCGATTTGTGCCTATACCTAATGTAGAAATTGAGGCTAGGGAAAATGGTTTTTGTGATCTATGTCCCAGGAGGAAAAATAGGCGTTCCAAAAAGCATGTACTTTGTGCAACAAATTACTCTACACTGAGCATGTGATGTTTATGTGCCGTATATCTTATGAGAGACACGTATCTCAAGATATCATGGAATAATAAAACATTCCAATTTTAGTGGTAATTTTTTTTTGTCTATTTTCTAAAGATTAGCCTTAAATTGAGGCCAAAGTTTATAAGATTTTTAGTTTGTTTATAAGTTTTGATTTTTGTTATTTATGTAATAAAACATTCTATTTCATTAAAATAAGTCTTTTAATTAATTATAATGGCATAAGTTGTAATATAATTCTTTTTTTCCCCCACGTAAAGTAATTTGAAGGACGTGAGCATTTTGCTATACGTGCGCCTACTCGTGTAACTTTTTGGGCGCGCCTTCTCACGGGTTAACGATTCGACCTGTGTGCGCCCGTCACTTATCGGGAATCTGCGTTGAGCCTAAACAAAAAGGCACAATAATTTATATAAAAAGGGATAGCTCTGAATTCTGGCCAAGTACCACAATGCTCAGGTAAATAAGTCTGCCACCAAGTGAGCCCACACAATAGCAGTTGGCTAATTTATTAGAGAGCATTTAAGGTTGGTGCGGCGCCTAAGCCGGCGGATACAGAATTGATTAAACTTATGTGATTGTTAAATCCTTTCTTTTATTATTGTGTATATTTTATTATAAAATATGTCTCTTTCTATTTAACTATACACATAATAATAATTTCTGTGTAGGTAGGCTCTCTTTGCGTATGATAGTAGGTAATGTCGAAAAGAAGTGTATGTAAAAAAAGTTAACTAAACCTAATTTAAAATTATAATTACTTATGTATCAAGTTGTACCGTCACTACGTAGGTACGGTACGTTTTTATACATTTTTAAGAATTACTTGGAAAAAATAATACCTATAAATGAATTTCCTACAAATAGAAATATACTAAAAGCCAGAGTACTTTATTACTTGAAAACTAACAATTTTCTTTTAAGATTTTAATGATAAATTGATTCTAAAATCATTGCTTGTTATATAAAATTAGAAACTAAAATAAATTCCCTATATGATGATGTAACTGGAATTAAAAAAATAATGAATAAAAGCAATTTTGATGTGAACACAAAATAATTGTTTTTTTTTACTTAGCTTAGTTTCAACACTCAATAAAACCCATATTTATTATTTTATATACTTTTTGCGTTAATTATATACTGTGGATAAATTATTCATATTATTTAAACCAAAACAGAACAATGTAAAAAATTAAAATCTAACCTTAAAATATGTCGCACGTCATTATACGGCAGAAGGCATCCGCGCTTGTTTTTTCGATTTTCATTGATGAATTGTTAATAAAACCTTGGCATGTTAAATACATTTAGAATGTAAAAAAAATTGCAAGAAATATAAAATACATCATGCAAAATATCAAATATGATTTCACTGGAAATTAAATTTTCAGTGTTGGTTTTTGAAGCTAAATTATGGCGAAAATCTATATGACACGCATATCAAAATTATTTAATAACGATTTATATAAAAAGTTGTGAGATTTATAAATAAAATTAATTTAAACATCAAGTATTGCAAATGACAACTGATAACAATTATTTAGTCCATAGATTCAAATTTTGTTTTAAATATATTGGGTCTATTTAGGAAAAAACAAAAATCTACATGGCATTCTTTAATCTCTGTTTAAAAATAAAAAATAAAAATCAAAGACTAATATACCAAAGAATTTTAAATGAGACGAAAAAAAAATTCTACCCTGCCGTGCCAGCCGGAGGTATGCGACGCTCAACGGTGAAATTTTTCCATACCTCCCGCTGGCACGAGATGCTCAAGGGGTAAAATCAGAATAACATCAAAAATTGTCAGTTTGGCTAGACAAGTAAAGTTAGCCAGTGCCATGCTATATGACCCTCTTGACCCGGAAAGTAAAACAAAATGCCCCTATTGCCTAATCCTAATAAAAACTATTTTATTAGGTCATATTAGTCTAGTCTACCTATTAGATATAATAAATAACTCGCTTCTTTAGTGGCCACACCGAAGCGAGTAGTTGGCAAAATTTACACCGCTAACCGTTCCACCGTTCTCTTAACAAGCTTTGTAACAAACATTGTGGAGAAATTATTGGAATTTGCTGTCTCCAATTATAAAGGCCTTAACTTTAAGATAATTAAGCCATGAAGACTTACTGCGGCACGGTAACCTTTTTAAATTAATAGACGCCTTTGCATCATGAAAGGCACTTTATGAAGCAATTCTAATTAATATGAATACCTATCAATGCAGCGAAGTTAGAAGATATTATTACCTACTATAATTAGTATTTAATATTTTGTTATATTTAACTTGCCTACATATAAACGTGGCCTAGTGGGTAGACCGTTTGATTCGCACTCTAGAGAGTGCAGGTTCGATTCCAATGTTGTGGCGTGTACCAATGAGACATTTTCAGATCTCAAGTACATTATACGGGCGCTCCAACGGTGAAGGAAAACATCGTGAGGAAACCCGCTGGTTGGCCCCAGACGTATTGACCAGTCATTCCTCTGGACTAGGCTGATTGTGTTGTGAGAACGCCGTATGCGCTTGGGCAACCATATGACATTTAAAAAAATCGACTGTCCCAGAGACATTATTTCAAGAACGGTCGCTTCGCTCGGAGAATACTGTATAAATCATCCAATGACGGATGAAAAGGCCTAAGTTTTTTAAATATAATTAACAACATGTTACCCGCGGCTCCCCCCACGTAAATGCAGTACTCCACGATAACACTGCACTTTTTCGGGTTAAAAAATTAGCATATGTCCTTCCCCGTGGTCTACTCTATATATTCAAAATCAAAATCGGCCCAGTAGTATCGGAGCCTATTCAATGCAAACTAAGAAACAAATCTTTCCTCATTATATTATTTGTAAACATGACACATGGCATGGCAAAGGCATAGTTTTTTTGTTTTTAATATTGATGAAGATGCCGCTTTGTTCACAGTATTAAAACATGGTCATTGGTCAATGGTCATTGGTCATCAATATCCATAATTGATTTTGAACAGCCTTATATTCCTTCAAGAACAAAAACACAATTTCTAGAACACTAAATAAAATTCCTGAATTACATTGTTCATTCAATAAGACTACGCTTGAAACAAAAGCAATTTAAATGTCTTTTTCACCAGCGTTGGGGTGAATGTTAGCGAACGATAAGACTGCTGCGTGTACTTTTTGTCTCATAATACGTCTATCTCTGGGGCAACCTTGTTCTTAAATCTTTAGCTCATGCAAAGGGCTTAAAAATAGATCTAGAAAACGTACAGACAGTTTAAAAGTTTCCACTAAGTCTCCGTTTAAATTATACATATATAAGAAGCTTTGCCTATAGGTTATTAAGCGCTTATTTAGAGAAACTATAAACTTGATTGCAAATTGTGTAGGTCGGTGGCAACAGGTGAACGACTGCAGCTGTTGTCCTACATAATATTCTTTTTTTTTTATAAAAAAGCCCCTTTACCTAAAGATAGAAGAAGATACCTTATATTTGCAATTTCGAAGATCGTCATTGTAATTACTGATGGCATATTGGCTAAGACCTCAGGTTTTGTCAGCGCGCTACACGGTCGCCGCCTGCATGTTATTTTTATTACTTTTAATCAATTGCATGTTTTGAAAATTTCACACACCATTTTGCTATGGTATAATGTACAGATCCTATAATATTATCCTTTGTACTGCATTCTTGTGAATAAATAAATTATTATTATTATTATTATTATTATTATCACATCGATCGATGTCCTATACTAAATAAGCGTATCTAAATAGTATCTACTCACTTCTTATATCTTCTTTGTCGAGGGTGAAGCTGGATGTGAGAATTGCGTCGTCCCGATAACCGTACAAGTGGGTTTAAATGTGTATAATATGTTTGTGACATTGTGTTAATGAATTAAATACACGAAACTCCCTCGTTACAAAATTAATTAGACATTTCTATTCGTATATTAAATTTGCCTCCGCGTCTTTAGTTGCTCCCCCAGCCGAGAAGTTATGTCATATTGTATCAATTTCAAAACTCATATACAGACTGCTCCTGAAATAAACTCAGTTTGATTATGAACTTTACGTACTCGGTTTTGTGGAGTAGGTACCATTACGATGAGTTTGGGAATGTGATACTTTCATTGGGAGTTGGGAGTGTCAAAATTCGATAAAATGAAATAGCAGGGAATATTGATAGGTTTTTTTTAACAAAATGTAGGCAGACACACCAAAAAAAAAGTGCAATCTATAATATGACGTGCTCCTAATGTAAGCAAAGTATCGAATTATTATAATATCAATATGGAGATATATCACCCCAACTCGATTAGAAAGGTTAATGCGAGCAGAAGGAGTTTCATAGGGGTTACGGGTCTGGCTATTAGCCATTCCACCGGCCTATTAAATACAATAGCGAGCGGGTCCAAGACCTTGGATCATTGATTCTAGGGCGACATATATACGAGAATAAATTGTGATCAGATAGTAATATGAGAATGAGTAAATTACTACAATTATTTTGTAAACCTGCAGTATTGAACTGATATAGTAGGACGAGTTTTATAATAATTATATTATGTACTATCAGGGAATCTAATTCATAAGCAGGAAGAGTGTTCTCATAATTAATTTGTAATATAATGACGACATGCAGTCACAGTAGAATTGTCAATGACATGTCGGTTTGATATTATACGAATATTGACAGGCAACAGGCAACCTGCTTATGAATTAGATTCCCTGATAGTACATAGCCTTCATGTTTTAAAAATGACTGTTATGTTGGTTAGGTGTCAACGTAAAACAATATTTAATATTTCATACAGCACGTTAGCATGTTGACCACGAACAGCTGAGCCAAGTAAACAAAAATATAGTTTATATGCCTGAAACATAGACGTATATAATATTATAGACGACGCATGTCGAGGCAAAAGCTGTACCCACTTAAATGACCCCACATTTGGGCTTGTTTGGGGCTATTTTGACATTTGAGGTATGGTAAAATCATGATGGCGTTACTTTTTCTTGTATGATTTGATTGATGATTGATTTGATGAGATTTATTCAGTCAAATGTACGTCATAGCCCATCTTTAGTTTTGAAATCTTTAGCCTGAAAACTGAAAATAGACACAACGCATTACGTAGCTGAGGTTATATGGCGTTTGGCAACTGATTGCTACGCGTACGTATTAGCCCCCGCTGGGTCTGGCTATTAGCAGATTGGGCTGGTCCATCAATCAACGCCGACCGCCGACTTATTGATGTGTTATCACTAATGCAATTGTACTGTTTTCGCTGACTGACTCTTCATCAAGTTCATGGACAGGAATGATAGTAGATATTTAATTCATATTAATACTAAAAATAATAATAATCACCAACCTCCAAAATATGCCTACTGGAGCACGGACTTAATTTAAGGGTTAGTATATTACACTATCCTGCTGCGGGTTGGTAAGTATATATTTACAATAAAAATTAAATTAAAATATCTAGGAAAATAAATGTTTATAATTTATTTTATGAGATGGACAAGGAACCGAGCAGATGGATCGCCTGATGGTAAGCGAGTACCGCCGCCCATGGACACTCGCACCAGAGGAGTTCCAGTTGTAACTCTGGTGTTGCGCACTTGCGTTCATGGTCCTTAAAATCCGCAACCCCCTTAGGGCCTCCGGTAACCTCTTATACGGCGAAATACAACACAAGCGTTATCGGTTTTCTGTGAGGCCGTGGTATTTATCCGGTGGAGCCGGCCCACTTGTGCCGAAGCATGGCTCTCCCACGTTCAAGGAGTCAATTTGTCTTGTATGCAATATAGGAATAGAATCACGAGTCCAATCATGCTGATTGGAAACTGTTATTTAAAATATTGTCGTGAAAGACTACGATATTATGTTTTTACTTTATACTCTTGCAGCCAGTGGGCAGCTTATACGCAAAGGGCATACGGCGCTCTTGGTGTGCAGGGGGTCTAAAAAGGCCACTTTAGGTGTTTCGTATTATGTTTAATATATTTTTTTCCATACAAAAATCGTGAAATGTTAAAATGGCTACATGATTCATCTGATTTCATCATATTAGAAAACAATTTTGACAATTTTCTATAGAAATGCGTAAAATGGCGCACATAATATGAGTTGAAAAAAAAAAATGAAACATAATATTAAACACCTAAAGTGGCCTTTTTAGACCCCCTGTACCTATATTAACACGTTTAGGTTATGTTAGGCTGGTGGGGCTTCCCCGCTAGTGCAGCTTTGGTGATGTTCGCGTGCGCACGAGTGGATTGTTTCTTTGCCGCGATGCGCTAGCGAGCGTCATTCCAGGGCCCCAATAGTCATTCCAGGGCCCCAATATTCGTACCTCGAATTTCGGATCGATTATCGCGCTGACTCATTCTCATAGGCGTCAAATCATGCGTGCGCGAGCGGGACAGACTGACAAGCAAACCGAGATTCAAGGTACAAGAATTGGGGCCCTGGTGCGACGGAGCGGGTAGCACCAACATCTTGCCGGCCGCGCTCGCTGAACTTCGCTCGCTGAAGCTCGCTTACAAGTGACAACCCGCACATTAAGCGAGAGTTGTAGCATATTGCACACGACGCGTAATCGAATAATTAGTTTATAAGTATGTTTAATTATAACAATAATTAATATCTATGGACGCTTCACACCACGTAATCTGTCCCAGTGCTAAGTATCTGAAGAACTTGTGTTACAGGTACCAGAAAACGGGAAGTAGGTATATTTAATACTTTTATACTATACATATATTTAAGATTTTTGTTCTTTCGGTGGGATTCGAACCCGCGACCCCAGGCTTGAGCACCAACGCGCTGAACCACTGAGCCACAGTGGTCGTCGTAAATTCATTCTTATAGAAATAAAATAAACTACTAATATAATAAATGTGAAAGTTTGTGAGGATGGATGTATGGATGTATGGATGGGTGGATGTTTGTTACTCTTTCACGCAAAAACTACTGAACAAATTTTGATGAAATTTGGTATGGTAGTAGTTTAAGCTTAAATTAAAACCCGATAGTATAATAGGAATTTACCTATGAAATTGCCGTTCTGCAGTACTGGCCTTTTCGAATCAAAATATTTTTTGTTAGGCTAAGAATTCTAATTTCAAATTAATTTTATTTTAAAACATGGAATTCTTTTTCCGAATGTAGTCATTTGTTTATTGATTAGTGTTACATTTTCATCGCATTTTAATATTTTTCGTCATCATGGATACGTTAAAAATTCGAGTAATAATGGAATATGAGTACCGTCGTGGCAGCAACGCGGCACAAGCGGCACGCAACATCAACGACGTTTACGGAGCTAACACTACAAACCAACGCACCACCTGTTATTGGTTTGCTCGCTTCCGTTCTGGAAGTTTCGACCTGAAAAATGAACCTCGCGGTCGTCCGAAGACTTTGGTCGACAATGACGAATTAAAGGCGATTGTGGAAGCCGATGATACACAATCTGAATTATTTTATTATATTATTGAAGGTTGAATTAGCAGCAGCTTTCGACGTTAGCATCAAAACAATATTGGTCCATTTGCGTCAAATTGGCAAGGTAAAAAAGCTTGACAAATAGATGCCCCACGAACTCAATGTTCCCCAGCGCGAAGTACGCGTCGAGACGTACCTGGCACTGCTCAACAGACACACAAATGAAGGAAATTTGAACCGCATTGTTACCTGCGATGAAAAATGAATTCTGTTTGATAACCGCAAGCACTCAGCAAGTTGGTTGGATCCTGGTTCAGCAACTAAACAATGCCCTAAACGAAAACTTACCCCTAGACATTGACCCAACCAGCATTGGTCAATCGCTCGTCTCCGCTGCTTCTGCACGACAGCGCGCTAACACATACTGCACAGCAGACGGTCTCCAAGTTGCAAGAACTGGGGTTGGAAGCTCTCCGTCATCCGCCCTACTCACCAGACCTTGCGCCTACAGACTACTACTTTATCCAGAATTTGGATAACTTATTCATATAAAATAACATATATAAATATTATATTAAAATATTTATATATGTTATTTTATATGATAACATAAAAAAATTCAATACCCGAGAAAAAAAAATACCGAAAATAGCGAAAAAGGCATTTTTTTAGCGCGAAAATACCCGTACAAAATGCCTTTGAAGAATTTGTTGCCTCCCTCCCAGCTGATTTCTTTAAGAAGGGCATCAATAAACTGCCACTGTGTTGGCAAAGATGCATTGACTGCATGGGTGATTACTTCGATTAATACAAATAAAAATACATGAAAAAAAATAGTTTAATTTTTTTCATACAAAACGGCAATTTCATAGGTAAAGACCTAATATAAGTGTTAATGCCAAATTTTACAGCTATCGCTTTATCATGATAGCCGCTCGCTATGCACAGTCAAAGTTTAAGCATCCCTATTGAAAAACCCTTTACAATATAGACCTTACTAATAAGAATATTTACACAATGGATAAGCTGTACAGTGTTTTGTCCTTGTCTGTCAAGCGAATTTTTCAATGTATCAGACAATTACTAAACATTGTTTTTTGATCAACAATTTGATCGAAATTCGGGGTTTGTTAGCCACTTATCCTATTGCATTTAGTATTTTTTTCCAACTCAATACCTGAATTTTTTAACAGACTTATGCCAATCTTTTGCTGACCGTACGTTAGAAGATAAACCCGGAGAAAATGGACGCAGTTTACGGGGATTTCCCGGCTACGTCCATGTCATGTTAAATAACAAAGACCTAACATTATTGACGCGGGCGTAGCCGCGGGAAACGACTAGTAATAAATAATACCTACTTAAAATTTTGTTGTGATTCTTAATCTAATGTAACGTTATAATTTTAATGCTTATGCGTCTGTGTTACATGAAATAAATATTTATTTATTTATTTATAAACCAATCATGCGCATAAATACCTAGTATTGAATATTTGGAATGAATCAACATCCCTACGTAATTCCTTGAGCCACCTCACTTATCTGTTGCTGTACTCCATCAAATTATTGAAGAGGGGAGATAATCCTTTCAAATCCGTTTTCTCCAATCATTTGTGATCAGATTTCGTCAGTGGATTTACTTGTTTTCGATACCATTTTAAGCCCTATGAGCCTATCTTGCCTTTGACGAATAACAGGGGAAAATCGGTAACTCTATTTTTATATTATACCAGCTGTTACTCGCGGCTCCGCCCGTGTAAGTATAGTATCCCTCGGTAACACTACTTTTTCAGGATAAAAAGTAGCCTATGTTTTAACCCAGAGTCTAAACTACTACCATACCGAATTTCATCGAAATCCGTTCAGTAGTTTTTGCGTGAAAGCGTAACAAACATCCACGCTTTCACATTTATAATATCAGTAAGGATTATATAAAAGGCAAAGCTGATTGACTGATGTATAAACGCACAGGCCAAACCCTTTTAAGGCTAGATCTTTAAAATTTTGCACACGTATTTCTCAAATAACTTGCATGTGAATGCACTAAGGATGGAGTTTTCAAAATTCAGCCCCCAAAGGGGTAAAATGGGTGATAAAAGTTTATATGAAACTATTTATTCCTTGGACATATTTGCATGATATTTCGTATGAATTGAGTACGAAAAAAATATTGAATTACGTATTCCAGCATTTTCAAATTACAGCCCCTCTGTGGGTAAAGTAGGGGATGAAAGTTTATAAGCTAATTTCACGTGAGCGAAGCCGCGGGCAATTAATGCTGGTTTTACTATAATTTACTTGAAATACTATATAATCTAGTGTCTACACGTCATATAAAGTATTCCGTAAAATATTATTGTACTGTTTCATCATTATTTATATTTAATATCACTTTATCTTTCTATATAGAAACAATAAAAGGGATCCTCAGAACATTTGAGATATATATTAGACTTTTTATCCGCCTTTGATTGTAAATCAAATGCAATAAAGCTTAATAGTTATATATTATTTGACCTAATTTCATCCGTGTCCGTCCGGTCGCCGTGGCTAGTTATTCCATAGTAAAATGCCCTCTCCTTTAAATGTGCGATTAGACATCGATTATCCCCGATTACCTCATAAGGGCAACTAGCAAACTAACGCGTTGCTTGTGATTCGGTACTCGACGATACAATTCCGTTTTGATTAATCATTGTTGTTAACTAATAATTTTCTACTACAATTGGGCTTACTTTAGCTCCAATTATTCTCTATTTTATTTCAAAATAGAGGAATAAGACATTAAAAAATAAATTTTATTTAAATTTTAATCGTTAGCGATTTACGATCATTAGACATCGATTATCTAATATGGTGAGCAATCTTACGCGTTGCTTGAAGAACGCTCGACGGGGCAATCCCGTTTTGATTTATCATTGTTCTTAACCGATAAATCAGGCCACAATAGGGCTCCGGGGCTCTGCGGAACTTCTATTAATTCTCCTTAGAACAATTCCCAACTTAACGTACAATGGGATTTAATACAACGCTACGTGGAATACCGATACCTGATCCGATTATATATATATATATATATATATATATATATATATATATATATATATATATATATATACATATATATATATATATTGATTTTACCTATTTTAGTAGTTATGTAGATACGAGGTAGGATTAAAGTTACCTAATGATTTTATGAATGATAGCACACCTTGGGAATGAGGTGACCCTCCGCAAGGCTACTTCTAAATTACATATATTATTGTACTCTTGTTATGTAGTTTTAGTATAACATTGTTATATATGCCTTTTTTATATTTTTAAATGTACAATTTTCCATCTTTCTGATAAAAGATGGCCCCGCGTGAGTTTCCTACGCCGGTTCTTCTCGCCGGGCTAGTTCCCGAACCGGTGGCAGTGAAAGTGGAGGCATCATGTAGAATAACGTTCAGAAAGTGTATAAAAATACCTATTTTTAATTAAAAAAATTGACTTTCACTTTGACTTTCGAGGTATAAAAATTGCATTATTATAAAATGTATTTATTTATTTATTTAACAATTTATTGCACACAAGAAAAAATGTATAAAATTACAATTTAACAAGAAAGACGACACAAAGGTACTGCTTATTTCTAAATAAAAGACAGCAGATAGAACGTGCACAACTACAAATACACTACTTACATATTATTATATCCATACTAAAATTACATTACATACATACTTAACAAATATAAAACACATATAAATAAAAATGTATGCATAATATTACAATTTTTTCTACTTCAATAATAATTTTTCTGATCAAAAGTTATATATAACGTGCTTGCTATTTCATTTCAGCAGGATTCTTAATTAACTATTTTCCTACAGTTATTTTTTTTTCTTGGATATAACATCAGATTTTATTTACAGACTCTATAACTTTTAAGTAAAATGACATGCTATACTCATTAATTAGAAACGAAGCCGCTGTAATATTCAGTATAAATTTCCGGATAAAGTAAGTATTAGTACTTAGGTATCTGCCATCTTATAATATCTAGCTTATATTTTTTAATTTTATCATGTTATATGAGAGTTATGTAAGAAAAGCAAGTTTTATTAATGTACAGTTAAAATAGTGCGAATAAATTACTTCGTCCCTCGGCTATCATCATTTATATATAGACTGATAGACGTTCAATGGAAAAACCGCGATTCCCGAATTACATTAAGAATGTAGTTATACGGTGCTTAAATTAATAACAACAATAATTCGGTTAGAATCTTTATTATAGATATACTTACTTAAAAAATCAAAAATGTCACTTAAATGAGAAAATATTACAAAAGTACAAATAATAAAAACATTAGTCCGTAGAGAATTATTTCACCTTGGAGTTTCTATGAGATGGCTTTATGATGTCAGCATTGAGGTCTTGTTTGAGGTAAAATAACTCTGAACGGACTAGAATCATTATTGATGTTGACTCGAATATATAGAATGAAAAAAAGATAATTTCTAGAATCAAGAGATGAATGTTGCTGCTTTTTACCCGGCTGCACGATGCAAAGGAGGGTAATGTGTTTATCACTATTTAGACCAAACGCGTGGGCCGATTTTGATAATAAATACGCCGTTTGATTGACGTGATGACGATCACGGCGCAAATATCATAGAAAGCATAAAAATATGAAAAAATCATAATGGCCTATTTTGGACGCATAATGCGAAAAATAAAAAAAAATTAAATCAACGAGCTATGGCAAGTGGGGTATCGTTGAATAGGTGTTTATAAATTATTTTAGGTTTCTCATATCGTTTTTAAATCAGAATTACCGTTTCGGATCTATAACTATTTAAAGTTGGTTAGTAACGATTCTCACTTATAGGCTTGCCAGAACTGATATAGCTACTGCATTGCTGATGTTGACACTTGACTGCAAATGGTTTTGAGGTAAAACAAAGACAAACGAACACTAAAAAGAGTAAAATTAAATAAATGAATTAAAAAATCGAAAAACCCGACTTCGTAAAAAATGAAAATAAAAGAAACAAGCGCGATTTTAACACTCGGGACGAAGGAAAATCTTCAAATCAATTAAAATCTTCTTTCTAGTAATAATAATTAGGGAATTTCTAGTAATAATAATTATGAAAAATAGGGCTCCCGACTTTTGAAATGTTTTGAACTCATATTATTAAAACAATAGGTTTAACCTGAGGTTGTGTAATATGTCGGTAGTCCAAGTTATAAGTGATTTTAAGCATTAATATGATCAGCTAGTTATTAATAAAGTGATGTGAATAATAACGTGAGATTCAGGAGCCAATAAAGACTATGGATATGAGGATGAGGTCACAGAACAATTAATAGGTACTAATAATTTAAAAAAAATTACTACTTAATACAATAAAACATACGTAGTGAAATTTATCATGACTGTATCTACTTAAATGTACAAATTACCAACTTCATATAATCGTGCTATTGAACCTTTTCGCAGCAAAGTGTAATGAAACTGTCTAGTGATTTCCGCGTAAGAGTGCGCATACTATCTTATAATCTGAATTTTAAATTACATAATTATCACAACACTTACATAAAACACTCGAGAAATTCGTTGCATATTAACTTGAGTCACGTAATAAAATTTAAATGAAAATCGTCCCAAAGTCGGTGGTTTCATAAAAACTTAAATAAACCGACGTTAAGCCCGCGACGTTTTCTGTCCCCTCGCTCGATTTGTTACCCCGAACACGTTCTATAGTTCTTTCTGAACAGAATTGCTTCCAATAATCTCGTGAACCAATTGAATTTAAACCTTTTTACTTCGGTTCAAGTTACAATTTGGCACACAAGCGCTCCCGCAGTGATTCTGGTGGAAAACCTGAGAATCTTTCGGAGGTTTTACACTTTGTATGGACGATGGGTCCCGATGTTTGGGTCTACGTAGACTTTTACATCAATTTTCGTATTACCAATGGATTAAAAACGTGGATTGGCTCCGGGAAAGTTTCGAATTGAACGGGGAACATGATTCAATGTTACACAATTTATATTCAGGTGGTATACTTTGTATCGAAGGTCTATCGATCTGAAGGTATATTTGTTATTTTATAAGGCAGTTGAAGCTTTTCAAAAACAAGAACTGGCACCTTTAATCAAGGCGATTTTTTCAGATTACCAGAAATTTACAAGTGGCAAAAAATTACTTCGAAGTAGCAAGTTGCAATCGTTTGTTCATTGAAGTTCATAGAGCATTTAATTTTTTTTCACCTTTTAAATACTTACATTTACATTTTGAAATTTAAAGAACGATAATATTATATTTTACCTGCTCCAATCCATAAAAAATGTTAACTGTGAAATATAATTAATGAGTTTTAATGAATTCTCGTATCCAAAATAATTACAAAATTAATTAATTTATGAAATAATTTTATGAAACGAGCAGAAACCGCAATATTGGTTTTGAAAGTTAAGTACGATATCAACTGATAAATAGGTACATATCTGTATTAATTATAGGGATGACAAGCTAATTGTTTCTTTCGTTACAAATACGATTTACAGCAATCTCAAAAGTTATTTCAAGTAAATGACTCCACATTTATTGTCATTTATGTACTAAAATGTTCTTTATCTTTTATAAAAATTTATACCAATTCCAATGTCTCGCTTAAATTCAAGTACGGCTAAACTGACTTTGGCTTATTTTGATCTTGGAGGAATTGTGAACGTTCAGGGAAGGTTTAAACGATGAAAAATATTAGAAAAATTGCGATATAAATACTAAAAACACGATTGGATTTTCCCATACAAACATTCACTGTTTAATTTATGGTATCACATAGGTGCTTTCAGTTTACTTAGTTTATTTTTATAAAATCGGCCAGCCCCAGTAGGTAGGTATTGTAGGTGTAGTTGTAGATTGTAGTTGTTGATGGCTGTAGTTGTTGATGGCTGTAGTTGTTGTTGGCTGTAGTTGTAGATGTTGGTGTGGGTGTAGTTAAATAACTACTATAAATAAATATTTATTCTACGTCCATAGTTAACACAACGTGTGTCGGGAGAGCTAGTCTTACATAATCCGGAACATAATGCTTAAAAATTAAAGTATTTTTTCGTCATAATTTACATTCACGTTAAAACTATGTTTGTACAGATGATATAGCTGTTGTATACCAACTACAAGTACAGTTCATCAAGCGTGGTGTGTACACAATGACGCAGTACCTACTGGACTTTTGTTGATTCTATTACTAAGAACGTGAAAACTACAAACGTATATACGTAGAGTACAGAAAAAGCGAATAACGATACTCTAAAATCTCAAATACCCATAGTAAATAGTAACTACGGAAACTGTGAAAAAATAGGTAAAGTGCGATAGCGGAGCGCGTAGAATTTCGTACATTGACTTATTGCTACTTGTCTCTTTAACTTGCGCGCGAATATTATATTGCCATCGCGTTTATATAATACTCGTGCGTAAATTAAAGAGACAAGTAGCTATGAGTCAATGTACGAAATTCTACGTGCTCCGCGATCGCACTTTATACTAAACCGTAATACTTAAAATAAGATTCACTTATCTTCGTCACTCATATAGTTATGGAATATTTTTTATTCATAGCCAAATATTTTTATATTATTAGGTTACATTTTAACTGAATCTAGTCAGCATTGAATTAGGAATAGATATTATAGTGATGTATTGTTAGTTCATACAGTGCCCGGTCATACAGAATGCACATCCACGATAGAAAAGAGACATTCAGTTTGTAGAGTATCATATTTGTCAAACTCTCCCATTGTGACATTTGAAAGAGAAAACGCATTCATGATACAACATCTCTACGATGCCGACACTTTGTGCATTCTTAATGGCCAGGCTCTGTACCAACAGTTTAAAATAAATAGTTATTTTGGATGAAGTCAATATACTGCATATTATTCCTATACACAGACCTCGACTACGCATCGATCGTAGAAATGGTTTCTTTCTGCGGAAAAATAAACAAAATGACAGATTAATTAACGAAATCAGTATAACTGTTCTTGTAAAGACAAAACGCATTTTTGTGCTGGTCATGGTAAGCGTGCAGGTAATAATACTTATAGTATGATTATACTACCCGTAGGAAAGATTAAGCAGTGCTCAGAAGCCCAATTCTCTTAACTATTTTCGATAAAATCTCGGTTCAGTCAAAGCGCTGACTCTTTCGCTTACGCGTTAAACCTTGCGCGCGCAATCGGGATAGCACGTAATTTATAAACGAGATTTAACCGATAATATTTACGGGAATTACTTCCCAGACTTCATCACTAAATCTCTTGGAACCTGCAACGTCTTTAAAATGCCTGAGTGTGTCGAGATTAGCGAGCCTCGCTTTAATATTCACAAAGACACCAATATCTCACACTTTGCCTCTGGACCACTTTAACACTACAGCGACTTTGAAACCCAAACAGAAACTGGAACATCCTAAAAGCCTTAGACAAAATTATAAGCTCTTTGGGAGATGGTATCCGTATCGTCTATCCATGTAATAGTTTTCTTATCTAGACTATATTGTGTACCCATGTACACAACACATATAGGCTAGACGAGAGGTCTAAAGTATTTACTTCTACTTCAATTTATCTGTTTACTACTATTTTAAGAGGCTGTTTAAAATATGCGATCCGTATTTTAGTTTAAACTCAAACATACCTTTCATTTACAAGAAAGGTTAATGACTTAAACAGTTATTTTGCGACCATCAAGAGTTGCAATCACTTTAGGAAAGTACATTGCGTTAAAAAATATAACTTTCAATAAAACGCTCTGAATTTCATGCGCATGAAATACCTATATCAAATTATATCTGTGCAAGCGCATTCTAAGCATTATTTAAAAAACGGTTTTATACAGTTACTGTGTTAATAGGAATTTAAGTATCGAAGAGGCACTGTAATCTCGCCTGGCCTTCATGCATTGTGGACACCAAATCCCCAATTAAACATCTCGACGGATTTAAAATGTTTGCAGCTTACACAAGCTATCACGGTCGTATAGCGGTCACATAACAGCATCAACATCAACTCTTTTAAATAGATCAAAAACTTTTGTTGTTTTCACCTACAGCACATATATATATATATATACTTACGTACAGAGAAACAGCTTTCATAGAACGATGCAAATCTATCCAAATTTGAAAATTGTGACGTCCCCTTCAACGGCCCACGATTTTTCCACACAATCGTGGACATACCGTATGCTTGTAGTAGTGCAATTAAAGAAAGATAACTATGTAGCTGTTTATCGATTCCTATTTCTTTAATCTATGCCTAGTTTAATCCGTTCAAAGTTATTTTCCCTCTGACAGAACCTTTATGCCGATGACATAAGGATCTTTCTCATTTAATCTACGGACTGTAGGTATCTTACCTTTTATGGATTTTTTTCATTTTTAGGGTTCCATACCCAAAGGATAAAAACGGGACCCTAGCCTATTAGTGAGACTTCGCTGTCTGTCTATCCGTCCGTTTGTCACCAGGCTGTATCTCATGAACCGTGATAGGTAGGACATTAATTTATATTATTATTTATAAATTATAACAAGAGGATAGGCGGATAGTCCATCTGGGGTGCCCCGCCACCGTTTATGGTCGATTCGGCGGTTGAGTAATAGTACCAAAAACAATTAAATTTCGTGCAAAAAAGATATGTTGGTCTCTTTTTAATGTGTTTGAATATTGAAGCTAATGAAAAGGATGCCAAATCTAATATACATACATTTATAATCCTAACAAATAACAAAAACGATAGCCAATTGAAAACAACGTACGTGGTGTCAAATTGCATTCATTGTTCAGCACAAAGAACAGAATAAAATAAATGTTTGAGTGGGGCAAACATATAATTTTTGCCTTTTTGTACGGAACCCTTCGCGCGCGAGTCCGACTTGCACTTGGCGGTTTTGTTTTTTTACTATTTTCACTTATATGATTTTTAAGAAACAACTCTCCATACACTTAATTAAGATAGTATGTTACGTAACTTAATGTACAGACAGCTAATCGTCACTAACCTGCGGCAGCGGTCTCGTCAAGTCGGCAAGCGGCTTAAATTTTATCGACTGGCAAAGATATAGTAACGAGAATATCCTGCAAGCTTAAAAATGTCGTGGGCTGTTCTTTTAAAAAATTACAATAAGAAATTCCTTACATAAGAATAAGTTTAGGTCTAAGTACTACACTACAAACACCGGTCACCGTCCGCAAATAATATATAAATATGTTATTTCAATAATATTACCAGTGTTACAAAATAAAACTATGTTATTTTTAAGCTTTTATCGCGGGCTTTAGCGCGGCGACCGAATCAAGAAATTCCGTAACGTAAATAAACCTAACACCCCCCACTCCGACCGGCACAGCGGTGCGGCGTTGAAAGCCGTGCATCGTCTAACGTCGTTTCAGTTCGGCAGACTTCGGCACGGTGTTTGTGTGCATGCGACTAGACGTATGCGTGTAGACTTACTATGCAATAGCTTTACCGCGGCAGTCCCCGAGTGCCACACCTATTTTTTATTCTAGCTAGCATTATAATATATGATTTCTTAATTCTTTGTGTTTAAAATAGAAGCACATAATATTTATCACGTTGACTCTTTATAAAATGTGAAAGAAAATTAAATAATTACAATAAAATAATATATTTTTCAATTTTCAACCTTATCACAAAAGTAATAAACGTAATTAAATCAGTGGTTACCGGCAAAAAATGGTACCCATTTATTTGATTAACTCGAGCTTTAATAATATAATTATTAAACTTGTAAAAATAATTCTTACAGGTGCTGAATAATAAATTGAATCGTTTTATAAGGCAACCGATGGCATGTAAGTAATTTGTGATTATCTATATTATATAGGCAAATGCGTATTGCTACCCGATTACGGCGAAGCCAAAGGGAAGGGCAATGATTTTGGCCGTCTTTGTATGTATAATATTATGTTATGTGTGTCTGTTTGTTTACCGATTTTAATAAATTAGGTGTCGAGGAGGTTCGTAGTAACGGCCTGGTGTAACATAGGCTACCAGCTACGTAGTCGGGTTATTATTTATTATCTTTTGATTATGGACAAAATCGAGTTGTTCAACTGTTTACGTCCTGTTCTAAAAGTTTTATATCAACTTCAATAGTTACATATATCAATTTAGACCTCAAGACATGCGATTCAAATTATTAATACACAATAATATTGATGATTATGGCTTCTGGATATATTATGGCGCTGTGCATCATAAATGTTCTTTAAATAGTTTTTTTAAGACGAATGAATACATTTTAGTGCAGCAAAAAAATATATGTTAATCTTGATCATATTTGCAAGGGGGCCTTCTTTTTCAAAACACGTTTTCTTTAATTTTCTCGATAAAAAACATCATAAAATAACCATTAAAACGGATACTCTAGCAGTTGTAACTGCATCGTTTGGGAACAAAAATGAGAAAATTAATTACAGTTGCGTAATACATAATGAAAAGAAGGGAATTGTAGGAAGTTATAATTGTTTTCTTTTATATATTTTATATATTATATTAATATAATGTCGGTTGTAAAAGAGATAATTTTAGAGATATTTAATTAATACCTTCCTTGTTTCAAAAATTCAAAGTAATCATTGCGGTAAAGACGTTTCACTTAACAATTATTATCATAATTACATAAATGTTTTGGGTTATACTCAAAATAATGTTACTTCGCTTGGAAAGTGTATTTTAATTTTGATTCGAATTTAAAATGTGATGGTCAGTGGGCACACGGTAACATCCCATGTTTTAAACTGCATCACTATAATAGTGCACGCGCTGTAGCGTAGCGCCTCACTAGTGGTGTGAAAGTTATCGACATTTTAATACTTTATCGATATGAAATATTTTTTATGTAGCTAACTATTATGTGGCGATAGTAACAATAATTACAATCTATAATTTCTGTAAAGTCTAGAGTTATTAGAAATAGTAGGCACATTTAATTTGTAAATTTGATTTTATTATTGGATTGTTATGTAGGAATTATAACCGCTGTATAATACAAGAAATGATAATGCGGTAAATATTTTTTATAATAACAATATTTTATAATTATTAAACTTAAAGTAAGGCTTTGACTATATTGTCTCGAATCCGGAAGGCCGCGTAAAATTCAGAGCATTGTAAATATAACTCTGGACTAATACAGTAAAGTTGAAAATTAAACACATGAGTGGGCAGTTGTCATTTGACTTGACACTCGTGAGTTCGATTTTCAGCTCTCACGTTAATGTCCAGAGTTATATTTTCAGTTCTCTGAATTTTCCCGGGACCGCCGGATCCCAGATCATATTATAGTCCCAGCCTGATATGAACGTCTTCGTACTTTACAATTTTAAAATTATTTATTGTAGTATATAATTATAATTCTGAGCAGCGAGTAAAAAAGTTGCTTATGTGGAAACTCAAGTTGCTACTCAATTTTCAATACGATCTACATGAAGCCGTCACGAACATTGTATCATGTTGATACATTAGGACAACACTACCTGCGCCTGCCTTCCGTCTCTTCAGTTTACGCGCAAAGCGCATGCGCGCTACCGTCTTTTCTTTTTAAACGTACTTGTGTATATTATATAAGTAAATTTATATGGCAGTGTTGACTCGACCGTTTCGTGTTGTTCGAAGTGCGGGAATCAATTGCTCACTCACACGACCATTCCAAAATGGCTGGGTAATACTAATTGTATATTGACCTTGTTTGTGTATTGTAAGCAGTTTTATGGTTAAGGTTGAAGTTATGTCACAGTAGATAAATGATTTTATTTTACTTTGCGACAATATTTAAAATGCTGGCATGCTACAAATTTGTACATATCCAATGTCGATTATAGGTAAAGTTATATTTTTGAAATGCGATCGTATTTTAAATATAATTAGTCTTTATTACTCCCTAGAAAACATACTATAAAAAGTAACCAAAACATATTATTTTGTAGTTTGTTTTATAAATTTACTGTATTATTATATTAGGTAGGTATAATAAATACAATAAAGAAGAGTCATCATTCCG
The DNA here is from genome assembly GCA_037179445.1 of Phengaris alcon alcon. Classification (NCBI taxonomy): domain Eukaryota; kingdom Metazoa; phylum Arthropoda; class Insecta; order Lepidoptera; family Lycaenidae; genus Phengaris; species Phengaris alcon. Next base: position 1,302,795 of record JAYRCH010000073.1, read on the forward strand.
TCATGGACTTTTTGCAGACCGTAGTATACATTTATAATTAGTATAAGAAGAGTAATTTTGAGAAGGAATTTTGGGGGGCGGGGCAAAAACTGAATAGCCTACGGGCGGCAAATGTGTTAAGCGCCTTACTCACCTACCAGCCTGCCAGCGCAGGTACTGAAGACCGTCATTAGCGTCAAAAGTGTCAATAATTTTTAATTTTTGCCTACAAACCGCAGCCTTGCGCAGCCTTGAATTTGCAGGTTGGACCGGGAGTATAGCGCTTAAATCCGACACTGTAAATATAATACTTAGACAAAATTTACACATTTTTATTACGTATCTAAAAGGCAAAATAACCCTAAAATTTGAAACTATTAAATTTTAATATGAATTATGCTCGAATTTCGTACACAGGACGATCTCTAGTAATAGATAAAAAGGATAATACCAATTACGTACCTTTTTATTACGGTTCCGTAGTACTACAAGGAATTATACTTCCGCTGTGTCCATCCATCCATCTTAATTAGGTATAGTTAGAGATTGTGTATAGACCTAGGTTTTGGCATCATAAAATAATAATATTTTATACTTTAGGGGTGGCTATGTGAAGTGGGGATGAACAATATTTTTTCATTGTTTCTGATTGTGTCGACGAATAGGTTTTTTTTTTAAATAAAGAAAATATTTCATACACGACTTTATTACAAACTTAATCATTTTCAAATAATCTGCCTCCAAAGTAGTTCATAAGTTGGTCCCTTCCTAGCATTTCTAAACTATAAGAGATAGAAACTTGTAAGTTAATGGTTACGAAACCGCCCTTAGACATATTGCCCTGACATGTTCTTGGTTAGGTTTATCTTTTAAAATCATGAAGAAAGCTAACTGCTAATGAATTACTGAACATTATTAAGTAAAAGGTACCTAAGATGTAGCCTGAAATGCTGATAAAAATGATAATTAATTCCATTTATGGAAAATGTAACAATTCGTTATTAATCATACATAAATTAGAGGTAGGTAATTTAAACCTAATGTGTTTTACTACTCTACTTAATGACAAGAATAGTTTAAAAAACTATATGATATTTTGTAAGTGCTCGTTCGTGATTGCACTACTTCATCAAATATTCATGAAATTTATGAAGTACCTATACGAAGAATTTGCTCGTAGGCACAGATTACTAAATAGTTCCTACGTAATCGTAGGTAACTATTGGCTCAAAGGGTCAGCTCACACTGATACATTCAATTTTGAATCGCTATCTCATCTCATCTATAGCGATTCAAAATTGAACTTTATTCGATGCACAAGATAATATTATACACGTTTAATTGCAAGAGTTCGAATGTCAAATTGCACCGCTCTGCACAGCGCGGCGCTGCGCCGCTCCTGCAATGAAACGTGTACTGTATAAAGTTAATTTATAATCACTATTTTAAAAATTCCGCGCTGTGTCGCGTAACGTAACGTCTCGTTTCTGTGTAAGCTGACCTTCAGCCCTCGTACCCACGAGAGTTTTTTTGTGGTCGCACAAAAAACTCCACTGTAAATAGAACTCTGCGCTAATACAATAGAGCTGATAATCGAAGTGTCAAGTGTCAAATGTCAGATTTGACAACATTACATGATTTTAAGCTCTATTTATGTTTTTTCAGCGTACAGTCTGTCGCGAGTCGCGACCACTAAAAAACGCTCGTGGGAATGTAGCCTTAGAGTGACTATAACGCAGTTTTCATTTGACCATAGATTTCTTCTTGTCTTTTTGTTTTATTTTTAACGACTAGATACGAGTGCTCTCTATAGAATAAAGCACAAATACTTTCATTATATATTCAACATTTAAAAAAAAAATCTGTCCTAAAAACTCTCTGGTTTCAGTGGCTACAGTACTAAATATGTGTCTTTTGTGAATAAAATACGGAAGATATCTTGTCAAATATTCCAACATTTTTACACATAACTTAAGTGTTCATATTACGCTACACTACTTTACATGAAATTACTTCCGTGTGTGTTTTGCGTAATATTTAGAGTCAACAGTATTACAATATTTTAGTAACATGCATCTAGCATTTAATGATTTCATCGATGACTAGACTACAAGGGGAACCTTTTGGGTTCGAATAAGCGCCATAAGTTCTTAGCGGTCAAATCCTCAACGCTACTAAAGTTAGGGCCACTGAATGACAAGGGCAAGGGCATGGCACAACAAGGACATGGGCAGCATATGACTTAAGGCCTCTTAGTTGAAAAAGCGTTTAAGTGTGCGACGAATAAACTAGACTACGAAGAGTCGGAAGTCGGAGCTATTTGGTTGCTATTAAAAACTATAAGTGCTTATGTCTATTAAGGTCCTATAATAGCTCGGTCACCCAAACATAAGGTAAGTAAAATTACATTATCTCGAAATGCTTTACTTAACGCGTAGGTGGATTGACTTTCAATTTTATACGCTCCAGTTTTTTGCCCTAATAGATGCCAACTTAATGATATGGCAGTTTAAATTTCTCCACACACGCATAATAGGGACTTTCACAGGGTAAATTTTCATACGCGTCTCTCTCTAATATTTTTACATTAATTCCAAATACCTATTGCATGCAAGGGTTGTATGCCCATAGGGTAAGAACGGGACATATTTACTGTATTGTAATAAGTAATACAATTTAAGTAATTTATATCAGCGTGAGGAATGAGTATTCGAAAACGGTACAGAAATTAAAAGTTAATTACATATTGATTAAGAGGAAAATTACAGTCATGCGATACGATCACTGCACTCTAATGATACGTTTCATTTCACTGTCCGTGTTGAAACAAAGTTTGATATATGTATAATATTATGTCGACATACATATAAATTTATATTTTAGCTTCTAACAACTAACATAATTATCGTTATATTGTAATTCAATTTATTACAGAAAATGTAGGTACCTACTTACATGATTTACTGCATAACCCATTAACCGCCAAATTAAAGACGGCAAAGTAAAATCAATAAAATCTACATTTTGTTAATAAATTTTGGATTATTGTATTTACTTGGTTCATACCAAGTAAATACAATAATCCAAAATGTGTTGCCAATACCTATCAAGCATTATTTAATAATTTTTGTTTAAGCTTATTAGTTATGTTAGCCTTTGCAAATTATAAATTTAAATTTTATAGTAAAAATATTAAAAATAATAAAAAACATAGCTATACGTATTCGGCCGTTGTATATATATATATATATATATATATATATATATATATATATATATATATATATATATATATATATATATATAATAATTTTAAATACTAAAATCAATATTCATTGAACAATAAATACTAAAAAAGACTAAAAACGTAACCTTTCAGACTAATAACACCTTACACCTTACACGAGGACCAAAATTCCTAACTTTTTCTTTGTTACAGAAATTTTTTACAAACATATTCCTGTTTTGTAATTGTAATTTAAGTATAAAATTATTCATTTATTACGTTACTTGTAAATAATCGCTCTAATTATGTTCAATTTTATCCTAGACATAAATTTGTAGGTGTACCCAATTGCTTACGGCGGCGGTAAATGGATTAAGTCAACGCATTAAAGCAGATTTTTTGTTAACTTAAAAGTCTAAACACTGAAGTTTAATAAACACTAAAAACAGATCAGCTGATAGTGTTAGGTCAATGGGAAAGATTCGTTTCATTATTAGATATTATATATTTTTTTCGACTTTAAAATTTTGTTCTGTCTTTAGGTACGTAGTAGTAAAGTAGTAAATTTTATTTATTTATTTATTTACCAAAAAGTAACAACATAAGTTACAACAAACAATTTTACACGATGACACTTATTGTGGCCATGAGGGCTGTGGTCATGTGTGGGTGTGAATAATTAGGTAGTTGGTAAATAATTTTCCCAAATTTTCTGTACTTTTATTAGAAGAAGGCGTCTTCTAAGCGCGCCGGGACCTTGAAAGGGGCCTTGGACGCGAAAACATGGTCAGGGGCTATGCCCCTCTGCATGTCAAATCCTATTTATTTTTTTATTTTTTAAGATGACACGCCCAGTACGAATACTGGGCGCAAGACGTCAGTTTTGTGGGAAGACCCCTCGCGACAGAACGCGGGGTAAACCCGAGGAGGCTAGGAAAAAAAAGACAGCGACGGCCGAGGACGGCCAAGACCAGCAGTCGACTCCGGCGGAGCGTGTGGGTCCCGGTCCGGGGACCAAGGAAACGCGTGTGGTGCCGCTCCCACACGCTCCGCATTTGTCGGACTGCGGACACAAACCGACCTGGGAAAAAGGTAGGGGGAAAGATTTGTCCCGAACCCCAGACTTTTGATGTCGGGGGGGAAAAACACGCTGCGATGCCGACAGAGTGGCATTAGGGCTGCCACACGTCGGACACCGGGCGAGTGCGAGAAGAATGCGCCAGTATTTTAATTACTGGCGCGGGGGTAGGGTGCAGGGGGGAGACAATCCAACGGTGGACGGGGTGGCAGAGCGCGCTAACGCGCCGAGGCTCCTCCTCTTCGGGGGCGGGGCGGCAAGCGGGGCTCTGCGGGGTCCCCAGCTCTGATGGCGTCGCGGGGCAGCAGTCTGCGGTCAGGCGGGCGGGCGTGCCAAGGCGCCAGGTCGGCAAGCTCGACCAGGTCCGAGGCATCAGCTCGCTCGAAGAGGGTTGTGGCGAGCCTGCGAACAAATGCTTCCACGCTCGTTATGCGGAGGTCCCTATTTATTGTGGCGTCTCTCACGTACCTCGGTGCTCCGACGATGCGGCGCAGCACGCGATTCTGCGTTTGCTGTATCTTTTTTTGATAGGACGCAGCGAGCAGGTGGTGCCACGCAGGAGCCGCGTACGTGAGGCGCGATCGGATGTAAGTTTTATACAGGGCCAACCTCATATTGAGCGGGACCTGGGGAGCTGCATAGATCGGCGACAGTTTGGCTGCTGCGGCTCTGGCGCTAGCAACCGCGGAGTTGCACTGGGGGTACATGGTCAGCCGCCGATCTATAATGACGCCTAAGTATTTAGCGGTCTTACCCCATGGTATCTCCTCTCCTATCTTCAGGGCGGGCGGGTATCCCCTCTTGCGGGTAACGGCGAGCGCCTGCGACTTACCGGGGTTGACGGCGAGTCGCCATTTGCTCAGCCATGCCGGGAGGAGGTCGAGGGTCCTCTGGAGTTTCACGGCTGCGTGAGTTAGGTTTTGGGAGGTGCAGATGAAGGCGGTGTCGTCAGCATACAACGCCGCGGTGGTGCCCACGTCAGTGGGCACGTCGCTGGCGTAAAAGTTGTAGAGGCTGGGCGACAACACTCCACCTTGCGGGACACCTGCGGTGATGGGGCGTTCCTCCGAAAGGACCCCGTCGACCTTGACCCTGAAGGTGCGGCCCGAAAGATATGAGGAGAGGAGTCTTACCATGTGGCTGGGGACGTTTACCAGCAGGAATTTGTGGAGGAGGCCTTCGTGCCATACGCTGTCAAAGGCCTTCTCCATGTCCAGGAAGACGGCCACTCCAGAGGCTTTCCTGTTGGCGGCATCTGTGAGGAGGTGCACCACGCGAACCAGCTGGAGGGTTGTGCTAAGTTGGGAGCGAAACCCAAACTGTTCCCGCCGAGGAGGGAGAAAGGGGGAGAGATGTTTAAGGAACAGGATTTCGAAAGATTTGGAAAGGGTAGAGAGGAGGGTTATTGGACGATAGCCCTCCGCCCGTCTAATGTTTTTATGTGGCTTGGGGATAGTAATGATGAGCCCCATTTTCCAGGTCTTTGGGAAGTGGCCAGTCCTCACTATGCCGTTAAAGAGGCGAGCAAGGGCAGCCACTCTCCTGAATGGTAGGTGGCGCAAGGCTGAATTTGTGACCCCGTCAGCACCGGGGGCCTTGCGGGGCTTCAGACAGGAGAGGGTTTTTTTGACCTCTGTAGGTGATATGGAAAAACTTGGTCGTTCAAAAGGGGAGGGGGGGGGGGGATCAATGAACTTTCTTACCTCCTCGGATACCCTCGCAACATGTTTGGTCGCCGTCGTCGGTAGGGGCGAAAACTGCCGCTCCAGGTGGTCAGCATGGATCTCGGCACGGTCCTCAGCTCGGTACCTAGAATTTCCGTCTGGGTGGATCAGAGGTCTTGTGGGGACGGTGGCACCGGTGAAACTGCGGCACGTACGGTGCAGGGAGGTCCAGTCCTCACCTGCATTCGTGATGCGCCGCGTCCACAAGGCCGCGTTGTGGTCCTGCAGTGCCTGCTTCACCTCTGCGGTGAGGCGGTTCAGCTCGTTCTTCAGTCGGGGGCATCTATTTAACTGCCAACGCCGCCGTAGCTTCTTCTTTTTGGAGATCAGCTCGGCTATGTGGCGTGGCAGCGGGGATCTTTTTAGGTGGGGACTGGGCGACTGCTGAGTGGCCGCCTCCATCGCAGAGGTGATAGCAGCGGTGATCTGCTGTGTCATGCGCTCCACGTCATCCACAGAGACCACCGGAAAGTTGGGCGTGGAGCCGTGCAGCTGCAGGGCAAAGACCTCCCCAGTCGTAGACCGGGCGAGGGGGCAACGGGGGGATGCTGGAGGAAGCAGCTTTTATTGTGGCCAGCACTGGAAGGTGGTCCGAGTCTGGTGCCACATCCAGAACCTCTTTCTGGAAGTCTCCAGGGAGGCGGTGGATTATGGCAATGTCCAGAACATCAGGAGTATAAGTGGGACACTCGGGGTAATGCGTGGGGGCATAAGAGCCCACCACGGAATATCCGGTGCGTTCGGAATCCGCGAACAGGCGGTTTCCGTCTGCGTTTGACGTGCGTGAGCTCCAACCCGGGTGCTTGCAGTTTAGATCTCCGGCAATCACAGTGGGATCCTCTGATAGGAGCCCGTGGATGTCGGAGATATCTAAACGCGAACCCGGGTGCTTGTAACACGCATAAATGCGCGTCCGGTGTGAGCCGAGCATCAACTCTACGCCGAGAGCGTAGAGCGAGGTCACAGAGGGAGCGGGAGGGAGTTGGTGGAGCAGTCGTCTGCCAACAAGGACGGCGAGGCCTCGACACACATTTCCACCTCCCAGATAATCCTGACAGTAGGTATGAAAACCCGGGATGGACAGGCGGTCCTGGGGAGACAAATGGGTCTCGCTGAGTAAGGCAGGTTGGGGGGCGGGACCTCTTGCTCCGGGATGGGCGGGTCTCGAGTGCGGGGGGGTCCAGTGCGGGCTACAGTGCCTGCGTGCTTGTTCTTCGCCTCTTGGCGGAACACAGGGCAGTGTCGGCTGTTCGCAGGGTGAGCCCCCTTGCAGTTAGCGCAAGTGGGCTCCTCAGAGAGGGGGCGGGGGCAGTCCTGCACGCGGTGCTCTTCGGCACATCGCACGCATGCCAGCCTGCGGTGGCAAGTCTGGCTCGAGTGCCTGAATTGTTGGCAGCGGTGGTATTGGGCGGGGCTCTTCCTGCCCCTCCAGGCTTCTATCCTAATGCCCGGCATATTTAGGATCTCATTTATCTTAAATATGCCGGATACGACATCCGGGTCCCTGGTGATAAGGGCAAAGAAAATGCATCCCGGTTTGTCAGGTCTCGCCGACATCTTCGATACGTACTCCGCTACGTACCCGAGCTCGGCGAGTCCAGCCGTGATGTCGTCTGGGCTGGTGCTATTGGGATACCTTGATAGCTCGTTATTGTGGCAGGGAATACGAGAACCAGCTGATGTGTCTTCTCGAGTTCAGTAAGGTATCTCTGTATGGCCCTGTATTCCCCCTCACTATGAGGCGAGAAGCGGACCCCATTTCCGTGCGGCTTGGCATGCGGGGCGTAGCCCAGGATCTCACGGAGGCGACGAAAATGCCTCACCCAGCCGTCTAATTTCTCCACGACCAAGGGCGGGTATCTCGGGGTGGACGGCGGCGGCGGGGAAGCGCACGTCGGTGCTGTGGAAGCATCTAGGGGGGTGCTTACCATGTCCATCGGTGTCGGTGTAGAGGCCGAGGACTGGGGAGCAGCTGTAGGGGGGGGCGGCACTTACCTCAGCGTAAGTCACCTGGCGGTCAATTCGCTTCGCCGGAGGCGAAACGGTAGAGGCTACTGCTGGACGGGTGCGCTTGGTGGCCTGCACAGGGGGTGCGCCAGGCGGAGCAGCAGGCGGGGGCATGTCACACGGCAAGTGGGCCGGCGGCAAAACTTGCGGCACCGGGAAACGGTCCTCACTTGGCGGCGATGTCGGCGAAAGAGGCACGGCTATCGGTCCGCGCGGCTGGCGGGCCTGCGCGGGGTCTTGCGGTAATTGGGGCCGCGAAGCCTCGTTGGAGCGGCGCGTGGAGTGCGGCGGAGAGACCGAACCCTGTTCGGCTGGGCGGTGCGGGAGCCCTGACTTGCTGCGGGCCGCCGTCGGAAGGCATTGGGGCGGGGGGGTAATAGTACCGCCCCGCGAGAATGCCGAAGACGGGCGGTGTCCGTGCCGCTCAAGCTGGGCTCGGTGGCGGATAGGTAGGCGCGCTCGACCTTGATGAGGTAGTGCTGCGCGACGCACCAGAGCCGGCGCGTGAGTGGCTAGGGCGGTCGCGGCTATGTGGCCGCGAACCGCGGTCGGCCATGGTAACGGGGCACTAACTAGCGTCCACCGTATAACATAGTAGACATGTTCTTAATGTCACAGAAACACTAACAACATGTACACGTACAACAGAAATAGTAAGGTAAATAAAAGTAATCACACAAACACGGTTAAAACTAAACACGAAACACGTATCTAGTGTCAAAGTAGTCACGATAGTGTACTTACTTGCACGGATTAAAACTTAGAGGAGGCTGGCTCCCCGTGACCCAACGCTGGAACAAGTTCCAACGGAAGGCCAAAGGCAGAGCAACCCCTCAGCAAGGCGGCAATCCGCTCGTTATTCTTACGAATAACGAGTAGATTGACGATCGCTATTGGGGTATAACGGATCTGCATTAGGGGCGGGTCGGCACGAGCGTGGAGTGAGCGGGACACTCGACACGTTCCGAGCGGGACGGCACTACCGCGGAGTGAGCGAGTCACTACGACGCGGATAACGCGAGACGGCACGAGAACGCGGAGTGAAAGAGGACACACTATCACGCACGAGAGACAGGACGATCCGTGTCTTTTCTGTACTTGTGAGGAGGAGGGAGACTTCTCCTCGCGCGCCGGGCCCCTGAAAAGAGCCTTGGGCGGGGAACCAATGCCAGGGGCTAAGCCCCTCTAATTGGGGTGGGAAGACGCGCCCAGTACGCGGGGGGGCACCGCAAATTCCGAGGGAATGACGAGTGCCAATCCAGGCCCGACCAAGACCAGCGGTCGGCTCCAAACGGCGCGTGGGGGTCCCGACCCGGGGGCCGTGAAACGTGTTTGGGACCACTCCCTCACGCGCCGCGTTTACCGGACCGCGGAAACAAGCGACCTGGGGAAAGGGGGGGGAAGGTAAGCTTCCGGTTCCCGACTTTTAATGTCGGGGGGGAAGGTGCACCAAGGAGGCGACGGGGTCGCAAGAGGGCTGCCACCCCGACAGGCCCCAGGTGATTGTGTGACGGTGTACGCCGGCATCTGGTTTGCCGGCGTAGGGGAGAGAGAGTGGGGCGCTGTTGCGCCGGGGCGCATCAGTGTGCTCGGGTGTGACGCATCATTGCGTCAGGGCTCCTCCTCTTCGGGGGGGGGCGGTGGGGCGGGCTGCTTGGCTCCGCAGGGTCCTCTGGGGGGGGGGGGGGGGGACGGCATCTCTCGGCAGGCGATGGCGGTCGGGCGGGCAGGCATGCCATGGCGCCAGGTCGGTCAGCTCGACCAGGCGCGAGGCATCCGCTCGCGCGAACAGCTTCGCGGAGAGCTGGGCCACAAAGGCCTCCACGCTCTCCACCCTGAGGTCCCTCGCTATGGTGGAATTGCGGACGTACCACGGTGCGTCCGCGATGCGGCGCAGCACCCGGTTTTGGGCCCTCTGCAACAACCCTTTCTGGGGTGCGGAGAGCAGGTGGTGCCACGCGGGTGCCGCGTACGTGAGGCGGGACCGTACGTACGTCTTGTAGAGGGCGATGCGCATCCTCAGGGGGATCAGCGGGGACGCGTACGGGCCGGACGCAGCTGGGCTACCGCTGAGTTCGCCCTCGCCACCGCCGAAGAGCACTGGGCGACCATGGATAGGCGGCGGTCGATGATGACCCCGAGATATTTCGCCGTCTTACCCCATGGAATTTCGGCGTCTCCGATCTTCAGAGGAGCCGGAAAACCTGTTCTCGTAGTGACGGCGAGCGCCTGGGACTTACGTGTATTCACGGATAGTCTCCATTTGCTCAGCCAGTCCGGGAGAAGGTCCAGTGTCCTCTGAAGTTTCTTGACTGCGTGGTCCCTGTTGAGCGAGCTGGCGATGAACGCTGTGTCGTCAGCGTACAGCGCCGCGATGGTGCCGGGATGCGTAGGTATGTCGCTGGCGTATAGGTTGTACAGCCCTGGGGAAAGCACACTACCTTGGGGTACGCCAGTGGTGATGGGGTGCTCGGCGGAGAAGACTCCGTCCACGCGCACCTTGAAGGATCTGCCGGAGAGGAAGGAGGCCACAAGCCTTACCATCGGGGGAGGTACGTTGGCTCGAATGAGCTTGCAGAGCAGGCCCTCATGCCAGACACTATCGAACGCCTTTTCCATATCCAGGAAAACGGCGACCGAGGCTTCCTTCTTGTTTGCCGCAACGGAAAGGTGGTGGATCACGCGTACCAGCTGGAGGGTGGTACTCAGCTGGGACCTGAAACCAAATTGTTCCTCACGAGGAGGGAGGTGTGGAGCAAGGTGTTTGAGGAAAAGGGTTTCAAAGACCTTGGATAGGGTTGGTAGCAGTGTTATAGGCCGGTAGCCCTCGGCCATCCGACGGTTCTTGTGGGGTTTGGGGATGGTGATGATGAGTCCCATCTTCCAGGAAGATGGAAAGTGGCCGGTCCTGACAATGCCTTTCTGTACTTGATTAATTACAAAACGATATGTTAAGGGCTTGGGGGTCGCAATCCACACCGGTTGCGACCAAAAAAGGGGGTGTTTTGTCGATAAAATTAAACCTTTTAATGTTGTTAATATATTTTAGCCTCGAGACGACACTACGGGTGTGTATTAAGCTTCGTATTCGCTTATGTTTAGGATTTACATTCTAACACTCAAAAACTAAAGTAACGGCAAAGATTTTAAAAAATATATTTTGCAGCATTCTTTGAATGTACCTTAAGAGTACCCACCTGCGTTATTGCATATCTGCGAAGAAATTTTCATAGACATTTCTCCAAACGAAATGATGCAAAACAATTTCACGCGTCGATAGCTCGTATCGTATAATTATCTGGCTATTCCTTATTATGGTGAATAATAATTATTTATTGATTCTTATTCTTTGATTAGATACAAATACTATTATATTATGTAAATTTACAAAAAAAATACAATAAAATATTCACTCTTGGCGTAAAATAAACAGTGTTTTAGCAAACCATTATCTTAAAGGATATTACGAATAATTTATTTTATGCATCCCTCTTACCTAATTTAATGCGATGCAAACAATTCAATCGATATTGCATTAGGTGTTAGACATTTTCTAGTGTACATTTTACAAAATGGCATAAAAAATTCGGTAAATCCAACATTGATAACAACTCTTGGGAAAATGAAATTACAAAACAGTACGACAAAAGTAATAAATAGATGTCCGACGATAATTGTTGTCGCTTCCTCTACCGTGCCATAGATCTGCCTCATCATTATTAGATAATCTTTTCTCCATTAAGCCGCAATCTATTCTTCCATAGGTTTATAGTGGACAGGAATGTGTTTTTATGGACTCGCATCATTACAACATTCTAGCGTGATACCGAGACTAGTGCTCACTAAAAACTTTTTATTTCCTGTTGTTGTTGTATTAAAGTTAAATATAAATTTATTTTTAAATGTTAGGAGAAAATTTAAAAACTTACAAAATATATTGAAAAAAGAGTGTGAGTCAAATTATAAAATCAACATGAATTAACATTAAAATAATAAATACGAACGCATACATCATTATAATACATAAAATAAATCATTTATAATTTTAAGGTAATACGAACCTAAATAATTCTGATGTTTGTTTCTTTAACGTACATTGTAGGTAGAATTTCTGGCGATACAAGTACATTATACGACTCCAACTAATTCAAATGCAGAAAGTAATTTCATAATCCCACATAAAGACTTCAAGGGAGCTGAAGAGTTAGTATTGAATGTCCAAAGTTCAGAGAGCACATTATGTTATTCGCACGAACCTCTTTCTCGTAACTTTTTGCTGTTTTGATTTATAGTTGGTTCGTGGATAACATAAAGATCTTTGAAATATAGCTTTACTTAGATTTAACTTTCTACTAAGTTGTATATTATATACACTATGTGATGAATTTGGGTTTATTTTTAAGAGTATATTATTAAAAATATATTATTATTATTATTATTATTATTATTATTATTATTATTATTATTATTATTATTATTATTATTATTATTATTATTATTATTATTATTATTATTATTATTATTATTATATTATTATTATAATCTGATAGCTCTATGTAGAGTTAAAAAAAACATTAATAATCATAATATAATATTTTAAAAAAGCAAATTGTAGACACAGTCGATTTTGATAACATTCGTAAATTTGTTGACATATTTCGTTTGTTTTAGTTACGGTATAATATAAAAATACAGAACAAACAGTACACAAAATCAGGAGAAAACGGGTTTGTTTCGGTCGTACCACGTCTATGAGATTTATGCGATCTATGGGGACAAAGTAAAAATGTAGCGACGTCAGTTTGTACATTTTTTTTTTCTATATGCTACCAATTTATATGTCAATTATTTTCCGCGAAGAAAGAAATACAATAACATTAATTTGGTGCAATTTAACATTTATGTTAACAGATTCAATTGTATCTTAACATAGTATAGATTTGAAAAAAAACTTTATTAAACACACATAATAATATACAATAGAATAAACATGTAACATACATCACATCCATCTAAGCCCATGCTAAGTTAATACTCGTGTTATGGCTACTATAAGAGTACATAACCCTTGAGAGTGCGCTAGTCAACGGCTCGAACATAGTGCGGCGCGCGGGGAAAATGCTTGTTATTTCGTAAGATCGGGGAAAAAAGGATATACCCATAAAATGGTAATCTATCTATACTTATAAGAGAAGCTATAGTTTACAGTACATTTATACTGCTTTTTAAACTATTTTAGAAAAAGGCGTCCTCAAATTACGCAAATCGACACTCAGCTGTTGGTGTTTTATGAAAAAACTATACCTATAATATTTCTTTCCGAAGTAAAGTTACCTCAATTGCTGAATAATCATACTGTGTCGGTATATTCTTGCTATTTTATTTTCATTCTTCATTTGTTTTTTATTTACGGTCAAATTTGCGCTAAAAATCCGATGTTTGAGGTTATCGTCTTCTAAACTAATTTCATTTTACAAATATGTATAAGCACATACCGACCTAGACAAGTGTTATGAAAATCCATATTACGCTATAATTTGGGTCTACAATGTTTGACTTTAGAGAAAATCACCAAAAGCGTTTGTATGAAGGAGAAACCGACTTGTGCATACATACCTAATATTATATTAATTGATTTAAAGTATGTAGAACTATATCAACTAGATATGCCCGTGACCTCGTTCAAACAAAAGGTAATCCCGCGAGAACCAAGTACATTATTCTGCGATAAACAGTAGCATATCTCCTTCCCCGCGGTCTAATCTGTATCTGGTTCAAATTTCATCAAAATCGGCGCAGTTGTTTCGGAGCCTATTCAATGCAAACAAATATTTCCCCTTTATAATATTAGTATAGTTAGTATTATAATTTTTCGTCAAAGTATACAGGTAAAGTATACCTCATCACAGTGAGCACTGCAATACAGGTACCTCATCACAGTGAGCACTGCAATTTAATCTTGCTCGACGTTTCCTGTTAAATGTCACCGGATCTCATAGTTTAGATAAGTCCTCGCTGACAAGAAGGTCGACAATGAAGGATTTCATCAATTACAGCACAGTTTTTCTTTGTTCTCCCGAGTATTTATATTTTCCTTAGTTCATTAAGGCTTTCGATTTTAGTTGTAACTATTAATGTTTATTCTAAAGTTATGTTACAACTTTTCTGCACCTACTGAATTTATGTAAGACGCGATAGCAAAAAGAAAAATTGTCTGTCTCGCGGGTACCGCACATTATTTTCCCGGATAGTAATTAAAAAAATAAGAAATTTAATATGTAATTATTGTATCCTATATGATAATTTAGCCTGTGTAGCTCCGTATATATAACTTCTTCTAAATAATATGTTCTCACGCGATAGAGTAGGTACCTAACTAAATTTATTTATATTATTAATAATATTATAATAGTAACATCTATGGGCGATTTCACACCACGTCAATCTGGTCCCCACGGGACCTCGAGAACTTGTGTTACGGGTACCAGATAAAGGTAATTTAATACTTCTTATACTATACTCATATTTAAGATTTTTATTATAATATAATACCTACACAATATATTCAACACCCATCCATGACCAACAACAGAAAACTTCTTGTTCCGTGGCGGGATTCGAACCCGCGACCTCCTGCTGAAGCGCCAACGCGCTAACCACTGAGCCACAGAGCTTAATAATAATATTACATAGTTGGTATTTAAGTATGTATCCTACAGTAAATTACTATGTTATGTGTTCACAATGCATTATACTTGGAATGCCAAAGTACTGAGTTCTCCAAACAAAGTAAAGGAGACATAAACAAAGCAGTCTGAGTTTTCAAAACATTGGTGCTTCTACGCAAACATGTTTCACATGAACTAAGTGCTGAGGTATTAGCCAAGTACTTGCACAGCTTAGTCATTATGCATTAATTTAATAGCTGAGGTCATTGACACCATATTACGTTTGAAGAGATCTCTGTTTGCCGACCAAATGAGTTAATGCAGCACTGCATTCTGTAAGTGTGATATTTTCTTTCAAAGTTTTGTATGAAACTTTTATATAATGTTATCAGTTAGTACAAGATAGTCAGCTAGTACAGCTCATATTAATCTTTTATTTATTCATGACAAGTGCCAATAAATAGTTTATGCCTCAATTAACCTTAAGGTTAATATAATTATTATTATTTATTATATATTAAGTTTTTTTATTTTTATTATATATTAGTATTATTTATTATTATTATTAATATTATTATTCATTATATATTAGTTATTTTATATTAAGGGGCATCACAAACGTTGAAGATACTTTAATATTTTATATTAAGACTAGATGTTTCCCGCGACTTCGTACGCGCAAATAAAATCCCACGGAAACCGTAGCCTTCTTTTTCTTCTTTCTTTAGCTAGCTGCTTCTAGCTCTTCTCCGTGGTCTACTCTATAGCTGTGTCAAATTTAATCAAAATAGGTCCTGTGCTGTTGGAGCCAATTCGATGCAAACAAACAAACAAACAAACACACCTTAAACATTACTAACTATAGACAAAATAGACGCTTGCTATACAGTCTGTATGAACTATCAAATACGGCTAAGATACTGTATATTTCCATATCACGTACTGTAATATGAAATATAAACAGTATCTTTGCCGTCTGTGACGCCCATTAATATACTTTTAGTGATGCAAACTAATTATATAGAATACATAAAAATCACTAAGATCAAGAATGCATTTTTTTTAATATTATGGCCTTACAAGATTTATCTTCTGAGAAGATAAATTAATTATGTAAGGTATTGTGTGATGGTAATTTACAGATTGTAATAATTGCTTTTGCCATTTAGTTATTACTAACCAGACACGTTATTTTTAACCATATTCTTATACCCACTTAATGGACATTGCGGTTTTGTAAAAACAACTTTGTTGTCCAAAAATATGTTCGACTGGGAAACGGAAAAATACGAAATAAAAAAAAGTTAAAAAAACACACATATATTCTATTTATTGTACTGCAGGTTCTTGGTGGAAATTCATGTTTCACATTTACTATAATAAAGATAAGTTTAAAATCACGGACAATAGCGGTGTTTACAGTCTCACTTGTGGAGGAGTGTATATAGGTCAGACGGGGAGAAAGTTTAAAACTAGAATAAAAGAACATATAACAGCTTGGAAGAAGAATACAGAAAGATCTACGTTTGCCGAACATCTAAATAGTAATGGACACAACTTTGACCCTGATAAAAATATAAAATATTTACATATATTACCAAAACGCAGGA
Organism: Phengaris alcon alcon; assembly: GCA_037179445.1. Taxonomy (NCBI): domain Eukaryota; kingdom Metazoa; phylum Arthropoda; class Insecta; order Lepidoptera; family Lycaenidae; genus Phengaris; species Phengaris alcon. The sequence continues at coordinate 1,319,087 of JAYRCH010000073.1, forward strand.
AGATGGACGCATTAGAAGCGCTTGAAATTAACAGACACAAAAAATGTGGGATCTTACTAAATGACCAGACATGCTTTTCGAGCTCCATATTATTGCAAGACATTTAATTTAATTATTATTTATAGGTTATACTATGTTCGACATTTCACCATTAATTCAATTTATTTGAATTTTTGACATCATTTATTAATTTTAATTTTGACATGTTTTAATTTCATATAATTTATTTTCCATGTTTTATAATATCTTAGATTCTTAAGTATTATTGACATTTTAATTTAATTAAATCATTGGTGATAGTAGTATTTTTAATTTTATATTCTGACATCCATTCTATATAATTATATAATTCTATGACATTACAAATCAATCAGTTATTAATTTATCAATATAATGTGTTATAATATTATACTAATATTAATTTGTGATATACAGTAGAAAATAGAATAAGTTGGTATAAAAATCCAAATTACGTTGCACAGAATTGTAAAAATTTCATGATGCTGGCAACCCTCTGCACAATGTTAACAAATTTTTTTAAAGTTTAATCTACCTACACCTGATGATGACTTTGTCGAAACCGGTCGTGTAATATATTAAAAATAATGTAAAATACTTATTAAAGTGGAAATAGTGCAAGAAGTCCTGTGTATTATTACTGTGACACATACAGGGTGACCTGAAATTCGATACATTCCTTTGAAAGACAGAAAGTAGACCTCATTTACAGTAATATTTTTCATGACGTTGATCCGAAAGTTGATATTTACAAAAGTTATTGAAATTTCAAAAATTTTTTCTTTATTTTCGACTTTTTGACTTTGACATGACGTATTTTTAAAAATGTTTGTCTTTTTAGTGATTTTTTTATGTATTTTAACCGTCAATGAGTCAAATATTATTTTTAAGGAATAAATAGGGACAAACTAAGCGAGATTATTACATGTTCATATTTTATGTACATATTTGTACCTTTTTTGGAAGCTTATGAGGTAAGAAAGTTATTTAAGGTATTTGTACGCATTGTATCATACATTTTTTTAAGAAAATCACCTGTTTTTAAGAAAAATGTGCATTTTTCTTAAAAGAAAATTCTGTTTCATGTCTCATAATGAAAAATTCTCGCTTAGTTTGTCCCTATTTATTCCTTAAAAATAATATTTGACTCATTGACGGTTAAAATACATAAAAAAATCACTAAAAAGACAAATATTTTTAAAAATACGTCATGTCAAAGTCAAAAAGTCGAAAATAAAGAAAAAATTTTTGAAATTTCAATAACTTTGTAAATATCAACTTTCGGATAGGGGATGCCATGAAAAATATTACTGTAAATGAGGTCTACTTTCTGTATTTCAAAGGAATGTATCGAATTTCAGGTCAGCCTGTATATTCGTCATACACATATTGTATACCCCAAGATAGACGACGACTCTTTTACATAGTCGGGTTATAGTATTTCTAACTTATTTTTTTAATGACGCATTTTAACAACGTGGTCGTTAATATTATAAGAGTATAATATATTTTAAATTATTATTATTCAGTAATAATTAATTACAATTCCAGGCCATAGAGAATGCACATAGATGTTTGATAAAATATATTCGGATAGTGCGGAAAATATAGAGATATCGTAGAGCGTTTTCTCATACAAATGTAGTGGTGATTATACTGTTCAAACAGATATCTCTTTCCAAAGGTCGTCGATATCTGTAATATAATATAATTTGTCTATTTAAATTAAATAACATAATTGAAATACATTTACCTACTAGTTGATAGGCTAAGATTTTTCCGTAGTTTACCTACATACGATCAATAGAATTTAAATTATTTTCTGCATGCTTTTCATACCGGAAAATATTACACAGATATATTTAATAAGTATATATAAAGTAAGGTAGCATTGTATATAATAATGTAGAATAATAAATAATTGTTAAGATGTGCGTACATATCTCAATAATGGCCTTGATTTTCCGCATTCAAAGATTGTAGCTGTTATTGTATTCTATTGTATTTAAAGTGAAAAATTATATCCAATGAATAAAGTAAAGACATGAATAAACAAAAAAGTGCATAAATTATTATGAAAACTTGTTTGTTTCCACCAGAATAACCACAAATATGAAGATAATATAAAGATACATTTAAATCTCATTGGTTATAATTTTGCAGAAACTTGAAACTTTAGTTGTTTAAGAATCTATAGAACATTGTAAATTCACTTTTTACGTCTACATATCCTTGCCTTATACCTTGTTCTTCTAAAATGTATTATAATAATAGAAAAGTATATTTTATCGATACGAACATAACAGTTGTATTTTTTAAATAGATTACGGAATTATTGTGACAATTCATTTGTTTGCCACGTTACGTTACCGACGTGCACGTCGATATGCGCACTCACGTATTGAATATTTTTTGGATAATAACTATCATTACGTAAGGCTTACACGTGTGACATATTATGACTTGCTTGGTATGCCAACTAATATTATAAATGTGAAAGTTTAAGAGGATGGATGGATAGATGGATGTATGGATGGATGGATGTTTGTTACTCTTTCACGTAAAAACTACTGAACGGATTTTGATGAAATTTGGTATGGTAGTAGTTTGATGTCTTCATTAACAAATAGGCTACTTTTGGTCCCGAAAAAGTACAGTTTTCCCTTATTGACGCGGGCGGAGCCGCGGGTAAAAGCCAGTAGAATTCATAAACCACTTAAAAAAATGAAACATACAATTATTATCACTCTCAACAGGGGGGAAATTCTCGTAATTTTTATCGGTTAAATCTCGTTTGGATTTTTAGTCTGTCCCACTCGTGCGCGTACAATCAGCCGCATAAGAGAATGAGTCAGCGACTTGACCAAACCGAGATTATATTGATAATAGTTAAGAGAATTGGGCTTCTGATGTCAAACAATTAGATGATTAATATTTTTATGGAATCAGACCAGACAAATAGTAGACAGAGCGTTTTTTAAGTAACCCCAACACTAGAAAAGTGACAAGTGCTTTGCCGGTATTTTTAATCCCCATCGCCTTTCAGTACTGGTTGCTAGGAGCCGGGCCTATTCGTGCCGAAGTATCAGCTAGGTACTCTCTAATTCTAGCTTCAGTTCAGTCTATAATTATGTAGACAATTTTTTAGTCCGAGTTTTCTGTAATGTTCCTATCAGTGTTGAGTCACTTAACCAATGTTCTAGGCTACCCTACGGTACAGATAGTTCCTTTGAATAAGAAGGTAGGTTACCTTATTATTGCCAACTTACCACGCTTTGACCTTATTATAGGAATAAAGTTTTTAAAAGTGTCCACACAAATGATGACTACGACTTATTTAACGCTTTTTAGTAAATTTTTACCCGACTATGACGAAGCCACATAGAAGGGTTGTGATTTTCTCTGTCTATGTATGTATTTTTCTGAATCGCGATATCGATTATATTATTATTTAATAGATTATTTCAGTACGTAACGGCTCTTTAACCACTCTCTGTATAACGCCAGTGACCTTGAGCGTCAAGTCCCATACTAATTTTTAGGCGACAAGGGCGTTTCGCACCGACCGGAGTGTATTGAAATCGGATAAAAATCGTTATAAATATTTGAGTCAAAATTAGCATTAACTAAAACGACCTTCCCCTGAGTCTCGCCTTACATAAAATACTAAAATAACTTTCACACTTGTGTAACTTGTAGAAGAAGAGAAAAAAGGTTTTAACTTTTTAAAAAAGGGTGGACCTAGCATATTTTTTAATCAATATTTGAATACAATTTTCAATTTATAAAAAGACAGTGCTCGGCTAAATAGAATGTACATTAACATAATTTTTTTGGGATTTTTCAATACGACCAAGACTGAGAAAAAAGGTTTCAAAGAACTCCAATTTTCAGTTATATCCAGCGCACAACCCCTTAAGCCTGACCGGACCTGACTGATTAAACTACCCGCTCGGTCGGTGATCTCTCTTTGGGCACAGCTGCAGCATATAAGTCTGTGTGTCCCACCGTAGCGCATGAACTATTGATCGGATTTTAATGAATCAGATGTCAATAGATTCGCAAAAATAGCCCTGATAACATAGGCCATAATATAACTTGCTTACTATTATACTTACTTGTATTTAAATAGTGTCCCATATTATTAAGTTTGTGCTTATGACTGTACAGCGTACACCTAATCAGAGTTAACATCGTAACACTAGGTCTCACATGACACACTCGTTAATTGGCAAGCCGCACGGTAATTTAATTAGGTTTCGTCTTACCACACTGTCGGGAAGATATCACTTTTTTTTTGTAAAATATATAACTAAACAATTGGATTTCCCATCCCAATCTACAGTCTCTAGTTTAACATTAATAATTAAAATTAAATAGCAATCTTATAAATTATTAAATCCTAAATTTAACAATTCTAATAACCAAATGTTCTCTCTAATTTCTCTTCTGTATCAAATATAAAAAAACAAGTTAATAATGTACAAAAATAATAATAATTGGTAGTAATGTAATATTACTAATAATAAATAAATTGATGTATGTAAAAGTAATAACAATAATGTATTATTAAAATCAATAAAAGTACATGTAAAGATAGTTGCAATAATACTAAATTTTCAATAAATGAAGTAAAAATGAATGATTGTATCATAATATAATATTATTGGAAGGAATCTTATATTACACACTGATTGGCAAAAAATGTAAATAAAACATATTTTGTACAAATGTAGGTAATATTAACAAATAAATCAGAAATCGATAAAAATGTAAAAAAAATGCGATGAAACGAAAAATAATAAAAGCCATTTTATTTTTAATTTTAAACTATTGTTAGCGGAGTCTTATTTGTTTACATCAATCTAACGACACTAAAATATCTCGCTGTATTAGATATAATTGCACGTTTAAAAAAGAACCTGTTCTGTAAATTATTATTTACTAGTTGTCCCGACACACGTTGTTCTGTCTTGACCTTTTCCAATATTTATCACATTTTAAACCTTCTATGAACATACACAATTATTTCAAGACCATAATTAGCCAAATCGGTACAGCCGTTCTCGAGTTTTAGCGAGACATTGGAATTACAATCCATTTTCTTATATATAAGATTGCGTCATTGTTACAAGGTATTTGAAATTTTGTAAGCGTTCTTTCATTATTAGAAAATGTCACGAAAATGAGCCAAATATTTTGTGAATTTAATCGAAAAGAAGGATTATTTATTTATTGAGGAGTGGTGAAAAAAATGCTTATGCTTAGTACTGTCGAGAGAGGCAAGTTTACGTGTTCCTAAATATTATAATGTCAGTCAAACATAAATATATTTTATTACGCTACGTTTTTTTTTTTAAACCAGCCCCGAAACAAACGTCTGCGTAACACTACGCTAACACTTAGACTCGTGTAGTTTCTACGGCTTACTTGCTCAAAATAAAAAGATATAAATAATTTAGGAAAAACAAATATGGGACATTACAATGATTAAATTAACTATTATGGGTACCAAAATTCAAATATGTGTCTCATTTAATATAAAAGTTATCACGTTTTTCCCTTTACAAGCCACTCCTGTAAAGTACACTTTTATGAGTTAGCTTAGTATAAATTGCTGGTATCGATCTGCTACCTAGAACCTACACTATTTTTTTCTTTTCAAAACAATAATAATATGATTATTGATTGTAATCCGTTCCGATTCAATGTCATCAAAATGTAAACAAAAGAATAAAATTCAATTAAAATAATGTGTCGTTGTATTTCTTTATTGCACGGTGAATAAGTGACATTTAAATTTGAGGCATTACAGCCGCCCATATTGAGCTTTGTTAAAATAGGTTATTCAAAATCAATTACGGTTATTTTGGGCATATTAGGATCTACTGCTACTTACTAAGTTTAGGCAGAAAAATAATTAAATAAATCATATTCTCAGATTAATAACTATAACTTATTAAAAAATGTATACTAAATAAAAATACATTGCGCTCTCTAAGGCGCTGAGGTCATTAACCTAACAAAAGCAGGATAATATATCAAAGATTTTGCCTGAATAACATCAATACAGCTGTGTAACCTCCAGCACCTTCGAAGAGCGTAAAGTATTTTTTAAAATTATTTATCTGCCTAAATGTCTTGTTATAGGTAAGCAGTAGATCATAATATGCCCAAAAACCTTATACTTATTTAGAATATAATCGGAACGGAGAATAGGTATATTATTTTATGAGGCCGTAAAAATTTACTATTTAGTGACGTGACAGTTTTATTTTTTGTTACTATTACAAATTACGTCCTACCTTGTTATCATTAACTATCGTCAAACAAGAAATTATTATTTCTTGTTGACAAAACAAACGAATAAACTATTATTTTGATTTTCCTTTGCAGACATTCAGACGGATATTCAATGTAATCAGCACACAAATATGCACTGTAGCCGTCTCGCTCACGCTGTTCAACACCGTAAGGCTACCGAGAGAGGCGTCGAAGTACGGAGAGCTAGCCTACCTAGTAGTATACTCATTTTGGCTGTTGGTCGTGGGAGTATCCACGGCGGTGCTGCAACTGGCCATGGGTCAGCTCAGCCAACAAGACCCAGTAGGAGTATGGAGAGCCGTCCCTATATTGCGAGGTAAATATTTTGTAAGTATTCAATGTTACTATGTTATCTGCAATCTTTACGAAGAATGTGGTTTCTGTTCTTGTGTATAGGTATAATAATAAGAACTAGTTGGCTCGATACACGTTGTTCTGTCTTAATGATAAACAGGATTAAATTAACAACTATAACCTACACCTACAGCTAAACCCGCAACCAACACCTACGGGCTTAGCATGGCGGTCCGAATAAATAATTTTAAAGAAGAAATATTCTATCCAAAACAGTTAGTTGCAAAATAGTTCTTAATTTATGGTAATAAGGTCGTCAATAGAAGTCGACATTTCTAAATAGCCATATTTTTAAAATGGCTGCCGGGAAATCTTCTGTCAAAAATGATCAAATTTTCAAGTAAATAACTGAACGTGAAGAAACTATTTGTTTTGGACCGCCATGATGAGGAGTAGTAGACATTATCGTAAGACAATTTGACATTGAAAAACGTTTCTAGTTTAGTGGTCAAAAGAGGCCATTTTGTGAGCTAATGCTCGGCTAAGAAAAGAAATGTTGGTTCTCATTACGACGATGCATCGACCTTGCTGGCTTACAATAAGAACTATTTTTTCTCTGAATGTCATTTCGAAGACTCTACGGTGTTTCTAGGGTGCGCATGCTAAGCCTGCATGTCACTTTACCTGTCACCATATTGAGGCCGGCCGATTTTTTTGAAATAAAGGGAACAGATAAACAAAACACAAATAAACAGAAAGTCAAGTGACAAATTGAACACAGTGAACAGTTAGTATGGGAAAACTCAATCGACTTTTTTGGAATTTTTCATGAAATTTTTCCAATATTTTTCAACGTACAAACCATTCCTAAACTTCCACAATTATTATTTCACGACCAAAATTAGCTAAATCTACAGGAATCAGGAAAAGGCTGGGAATATAAACTTATCAAAAATCAAATGATGCAGTTTTAGTCCTCATCACATCATATAGGCACGATGATTAGTCGTTACTCGGTTCTAGTTATCTCTTTTGAAAATTTTGCCGAGTTTGAGTATAGAACTCGTACACATAAGACGTAGTTTATGTATTTACAATTATGGGTGAAATCCTTGAAGGCTGTTTGAGAAGATATTAAGTCCAAAACTACAAGTGTCGAAGCCCGAAAACAAATCCGCGTATACCTACACACACTAACTACAGATATTTGTTTCTAAGCGTTCCAGCATGTCACACGTATATTCTTTACGACCAATGATTAATGATTATATTATTATTATTATTCCATTAGATATGCCTGCATCAAGGTATCACAATATATCACGGAGGTGAATACATCATAATTATTATATAAATACGTAGTGTGCTTCACGTATCAATATAAGTATAATAAAAATAACTCCCCACACCGATTTTGGTGACGGTGGCCGGTTTCATTGAAACCAGGCCAGTTACGCAGGAGCAATCTTTCTTTACTCTCATAACCCAGTGGAACGGATAGCCCACACGACTGGCGAGAGATCAGGCGCAGGGGCGTCTTACCACGACGTCTAAAGGAGTGTTACTTTATCGTTACTTTGGAATTTCATATAAACAAACATGATCTCTATTTATATGAACAAAAATATATTTTTAATTTGCGCGAAATCCTAAATCCAAAATAAAGTAGTGTTAAAGTAATACTGCTATAAGACCTCATGGTATAGCCTCAGGTCCGACTTTTTATATTTCCATCCGACGCATGGATCATATTTTGTGTCAGACAATCAGGTGATCAGCCTGCATTGTCCTAACCAAACTTTTTGTTGTCCCAATGCGGGAATTAAACCCACGACCTCCGAGATGAGAGCCAAGCTCTAACCACTAGACCACGAAGGCTGTAAACTATAATAATGATGATATTAATAGGTAATTACGGTACCTACTACTAACCAGATCTATAGAATAATAGGCGCTGCCTCGAATTTCGCGGTGAGCTGCGCGGCGGCGAGAGGTGACAGCAGCGGCGACGCGCGCACGCGACAGCGGACATATTCACTCCAATGTTCACTCTGTAAAATAGGAACGATTTAGTCTTAGAACCTTGCATACCTACAATTATATAGGACTATACCGATTATACACAAGGCAGCAATATGACAACTCGACACTCGCTCCATACATGTTATTACTGAGACCGACAGAAAAAACCGCTCGTAGGAACGTAGGCTAACGCTCACTCGTTTTTCCAGGTGTTGGTCACTTGAGGTTGCTGACGTCATATTTATGCTGCGCCTACAGCATGATCTACGTAGCGCTCGCTGCTGCTTATATCATTTGGATCGGGAAAGGGACTTTCCCTTTGCGGGATTGCACAAAACTGCACATCACACTTGTAAGTATGATTTATTTTAATATTTAGTATTAACGACCATGTTATATATTATTTTGTTGTTGTACTGGAGTGATGTGGTCGTATTAACAACTATGGACGATTTCACATCACGTCAATCATGGACCGTGTTAAGTTCTCTAAGAACTCAACACGGTCCCAGTGTTACAGGTACCGAGCAACGGAAATATATTTGATACTCTTATACTATTTAAGATTTTTAATTTTACAATAGGTACATACACATATTTATTACACGTCCAGGACCCAGGAACGGAGAAAATATTTTTGTTCTTCGTGGGATTCGAACTCGCCACTCAACGACTGAGCCACTGCAGAGGTCGTTACATATTATAATAACATGTACCTACTATTGTAACTATTGACAATCATTTTCTTTAAGTCGTCTTATTTATAGTTCTATTTAAAAAAAGATAACATGACCATTGTCAATGTTTACTTTGCTGGGTTCTAAAGTAATAATATAATTAAGGGCACCTTTATGTATTAGGCACTTTTGCTACCTACGATTTTTATTTTTACCTTCAGAATTAGGATTTATTTGCTGCTGAAAATTAAGCAACATCTAAAATACAACGACATTCAATAAATTGTATTACTAAAATTATGTTTGTCATTCAGATAAACTTTAGAGCGCAAATTCAAAACTACAATTCCCAATTTCCGCGCAATTTCCGCCTATAAGATGTAAAAAATAAAGCAACTTCTTTTGTTATAACGGAAAAAACATTCAGATAATTGGAATGTTGACAATGACAGGAAACTGACATCAACTTAACGGAAAAATACTTTAGATTAAGCAGTTTGGCCATCTTCGTAATTTGGTCGTATTAAATGACGCGGACGTCGTCATCGGTTTCGTTCACCTCATTTACGTTATGGGTATGTCACTCTCTTAGTAGGGGATTTATATCGGTCGATTTTCGCTGCACGACCTCCGCAGCATGGTAAAAATCTACCGTGGAAATGACAATTTTGCTAGATCGCAAGGCAATTTTGCCTAAAAAAATGTCATCGACCAATGTAAATCCCGCTTAAGCATTCGGTTTCCTCGACAGTATTATTACAGACGCCTGTAGAAAATACTGAAATATGTACTTATAATCCGGAGTACCTACTATCGATCAAATTTTTTTTTACAGAATGGATACGAAAATAAAATGAACGCAACTGAATGTTTTAAGTAAGTATAGTAACCAAAATATCTTATATTTTAAACGAGACGATCTTGTATGTATATATAATCGGTATCTCGGCAACGGCTACAAGTATTACCATGAAATTTAGTATGCAGGGTGTCTTGGGGGAAAAAAATCGATCTAGCTAGGTCTTACCCCTTGAAACTATGCATTTTTAAGCAGTATATATTTTTTTATTTCGTCGTGCAACAATATATTATCAATAAGTTCGATTCTCTTACATCAGTCTGATTGGCAGCTTGGTATACCTACTTATAATTTTTTCATTGTTTGGAAATTCGGAATGTGGTGGGTTCGAGTCCTGGTAAAATAAACATTTTTGTGATTCTTATTATTTACTTTATATATTTTTTAAATTATTTTATCGTTCTACTAAAACACCGGGCAAAGCTCAGTCTCCCAGGTACTTTATATTAAATTAAACCATAAATATTTATTATTATTATTCATATTATTTTTCCAATTAAAGTGGAAACTGAAGAACCATAATAATATAATATATCGTATTTTTATGACATGAAATTGGAAACGAGCAAATGGATTCGCCTGATGGCGAGTGATAATCGCCTCCCATAGACACCAAAAAAACTAGATAAGTTACAAATGGTTGAGTACCCAAGCCTATACAATAATTTGTCTCATATTACTTGCGTCTACGTCTTAGTATTGCAAGTAAATTTACTTTTTACTATGAGAATAAGTGATAATGCTTACTAGAGCCATCACATCTTACATAAATGTTATACATACAATACCTATCTATATAAATAAAGGTGAAAGTTGCAAATGATTACTAGATAGATGACTCATTACTTATTACGTAAGGAAAGGTACACCGATACTATTTAGACTAACTTGCCAGGAAATTGCATAAAGTACAAAAATTTTGCAATGTGCCTGAATTAACGATGTTAAGAAATTAATCGAGAATTATGGTCTCTACAATTTCTTAAAAAAATAAATCACTAATTTCGGCTTCGTGCAAACGGTCCGTCCGTGTCGTAGAATAATTGCCATAATATTATATTTTGAGTAAAGCCTATGTTCACGTTTGCAGCAAGTCTAAAATAAAATGTATGAAATAACGTGTAAGTATGTACAAAATATATTGTCCTACATGATGCCTACCACCGGTAGTCATCATGTAGGACAATTCTATAAGTGTTATTTGATAACCTACACACTCTACACTACACTAACCTACATGTTTCTTTTGTTGAGTTTGACTACTAAGTAGGTTGTCGCGTTGCGATTGCTTGTATGCCGTCTGCGCTGAGTTTTAGGTTAGGTTAGGTTACTATAACTACTAGGTACTAGTGGTATCATAACATGACCTGTTTACATAGTGGTAAATAGATCATGTTATGGAAGTCTCTGAAATGTTATTGATATCTACATGAAAAAATACCCTTTTAAATAGAAAATTCAGACATTATTCATTCCTGAAATGGGCCTTTGGTGAGTTTCAGTATAATAAAAGTTAAGAGTTAATAGGCTTGATTTTAACAATGCCAGACTGGTAGAAGCACTAAAATAAACTCAGTCAGAAGCCAATTATTGTCAACTAGGATCAGCTCTGGTTCAGTAACCAAATTCTATTAGATGGTATAAAGGCCTCTCTGATGCCATCATCATGACCACGAACGTGCCTCTTGGGCTCGTGTCGTGTCAATGTAAGGTGGGTTAGGATGTCTACCACACTAGCTTAGTTGGCCGGCTTTAAAATTATGTCTTCTCAAACACATCGACATGGCTTGTTTTCCTTTTCCGTTTAATCGTGCAGGCGTCACAACTGTCACAAGCCTCAATCCGGGTTCGAATCTGCACTCTATCGAGAGCAAAGCATCTACAAGTAGGTGTGCCATGGACTGATATTCAATACGACCAGTTAATGAATATAATTAAAAGGACATAAAAAGTCAAATAAAATTCAATTCCGACCATTTGATGCAAACAAAACATTACCATGCTAAATACTCATCAAATTATCCTCCGGTTGGCATAAATAAATGTTAATTGGCATAAAAATATACCATTAACAATTTTCAGCTCGACGTTTTTGGCGCCATTCACCGAACAGCCACAGTATCTCGGCGTAATGGCGATTATTATATTCGTTTTATGGTTCTTTGTGCCCATTATGTAAGTATAATACTATTACACTGTTTTCATAAACAGTTATAACGTGGTAAATATAAATTCGCTAAGATATTTTTATTGAGGGGACAGTTTAATGATTGTAGAATTTCTAAAGTGGGTGATAGACAAACGGGCAATAGACTGCAGTTTTATCGTGACTCGTGTATGCCCGCTATACATGTAACGATAAAACTGCAAAAATGTGACGGTGTAAACCAGGGGTTGGCAACCTTTTGGCAGACATGGGCCACATAGTGAAAAAATCGATAAAGTAGCCACACTTGGAAGATAAATTTGTACCTAATTGATATCTACCTATTGTAGGTACGTACTATAATAAGTAATATTAAAAATGCAAATTTATTTACTTGTAATTAAATTACTACAGATGACAAACTATGAAGACAAAATGAGGAGAAAACTAATGTAAACCAAAAACTTCAAAGTACCTACTTAAAAACTAATTAATATAAAGAAATTAAGATAATTTTAAAATATTTAGGCCCGCGGACCACGCGTTGCCGACCACTGTTTAAACCGAACTGTGTAGTTTTATCGTTAAGTGTAGCAGGAGTCAAACAGACCTCTTAATAACGAAACACGAGCCTGTTGTATGTGTGTAACTGTGTATTAAGACGGTATGCATTGATTCACGGGCGAACTTTACCGACAAGCAGTAAAACCGCGGTCTTATTCGTTAGTCGATCACTTACTTAACTATAGTAGAGTTTCTAACAACTATTATCGTTAACGTTATGAGGAACTATCTTGGAATACTTATTGCGTATAGCTTTACGCTTTATTAATGCGACTGGCAATATTAGAAGATACATAATATTATTATTAGAAATATAGACTACTGACATCGCACAGTGTACTAAAGACTGGCAAAATCGAACATTTTCCGTTCTGATCAATTATGGATGGGCACTGCGATGACAAAGATAAGGGTAGAAAGTTTCAGTTTACACTTCGCTTTAGTTTTGGTGCTACACATTAATTAAGTAAATTTTTATATTATGAAGAATAGGTACATATTATAGAAAATATCTTTTACACTTTTCCAGGTTGCTCTACCTCCAGAAGTCAATGAAGGCGTCACTTATTATGCTATCGCCTATGATAATAGTAATAGGAATCGGCCTTTGCACTTTCGTATCTAGCACACAGAATCTGACCTCGCTACTTGGCAGCGAGTATTGGACGGCGCTGTCGCAGCCGGACATATGGCACAGCGCGATGGTTCAGGCGCTGCTGTCATCGCACATCGTCAGCGGATACCTGATCAGCTCGGGCGGGACGCTGTATAAATATTCTGATGTACGATGGTAAGTTGATGTGGTATCATATTATCTACTAGATGTTGCCCGCAACTTCGTACACACAAAAGTTTATATTGAGTAAACCGTACATTGTGTCGCGATAAAAAGTAATCTATGTCCTTCCGCGTGGTCTAATCTATATCTCTGCCAATTTGCATCATAATCTATGCAGTTGTTTAGGTGAATATTCAATGCAAACAAACAAACTTTTCCACTTTATATTATTAGTATAGATAATATTTGATAATCATCTAATAACATCTCTTAAATGTTATAAGAGTCGATTTTGTTGATAAGTTTCACAAGTTAAATGGCGAAAGTGAGGCATACTTTATATTTCTTTGCGAGTCAATAATAAACCACACCCGCCAGTTTCAACGGCTACATGACGAATAACTGACGTCTAGTGTCACTGTCATCTGTGACGTCAATGCACGAGATAATACAAATACCCACATACACTACATCCCTTCTTTATTCTAATTTATTTTGTGCATGTATAAATTCTACTTGCATTCAGTCATAAAACATAATCACACCCGCCAGTTTCAACGGCTACATGACGACTAACTGACGTCTAGTGTCACTGTCAACTGTGACGTCAATGCACGAGATAATACAAATACCCACATACACTACATGCCTTCTTTATTTTAATTTATTTTGTGTATGTATAAATTCTACTTGCCATAAAACATAATATATTATATTTCTTTTAAAGAACAATTTTTTCATCTTTTTTTCTAAAAAGTTAGGTTTAGGTAAAGGCACCCTACCGAGTTTATTTTGCCGGTTCTTCTTCTGTTGACATTCCGAAAAAAACTTGTTAAATTTAATTTTAGATTCTTTTTTTTAGATTAGATTCTTAGAAAAAATCTAAGGTCCCGAAAGCTGCACGCAATATGACACGATACAAAGAGTCTCAAGAGGTAACAGCTAAAGTGATATTTGATTTAACCTTCCTATTTGATATTTTTTCAGGACGTCGACATTTGTAATAATAACAAACTTTCTGTCTGGATGGTTGTGGGTGTTTCTATGGCAGTCAATAAATACTGGGGGAGATAGCGATAAGAGTTTCATAGCCATTTTAGTTTTAATATATCAGTCCTCTGTGGAGGAGAAACGGCCAAAACAATGGCCATTACTGGCATTTGGCGTAGTCTTAGCGTCCGGAATAATTACTCTGGTAAGTTTGTTTTGGAATAAGATCAGAATATGAGCAGGCGGAGTACTTAGTTGTAAGCGATTACTGCAGCCCATGGACCATGCGGCTGACCTATCAGTGCCGAATCATTTGATATCATCTTACATTGATTTAAAAAAACCATCGCATATTAGTTGCCTATTTACCAAAAACTTATATCGAAGCTAAATGTCTTCTCAGGCAACCGTTATTTTGCCCTACTCATGCCAATTTCTACGTAGTCACCTCAAATTCCTAACATATTTTGTCCTGGGTTATTTCACGAAACTAATTAAGTTATAAAATAATTTAACAAAGTTTTGCAATATAATTAGGAATAAGCACAATCTTTAGCCAGAATCTTACAGATTAAACTCGAGAAAACCTTGCAGGCAGCTGCCACATTCGCTTAGCTTATTAAAATTAGCATGTGGAACTGTTGCCAAGCCAATTTGTAATATTATGCAAGGGTTTGAAAGAAAGTATTATGTTTAATACTGTTATGTTTATTTGATACTTGCGAGTAGTTGGAATGGTGATTCTATTTAATTAAAAAATGTTTCTTTTTCATCTACTAATTTTGTGTTCCTGGGAGGATATCTCAATTATTCTGGTTTTGTTCATATGGAGTTAATGGTACATCACCAAGTAACAAAATACTGCCCAATGTACCTGCTCTAATTAATTATTATCGCCCCTAAATATGCGGCTATATGCTCCAACCTGCTCACTGCTCAGCCTACCCCCAAATCCTAAATCTCCTCCCATAACATTACATTATTTTTTTTTTGTAAGTAATTAACTTATTAGTACATGATAAATTTATATATTATACATGATAGATAAAGTTAAATATATTTAAATATGAACATTTGCAAAGTTATTGCAATCTTTAATAGCAACAGATGTATAAAAAACATGAATCTTTTAAGTATTTATCAATTTACCGAGACAAACATTATCTGCATTTTCAGCTAACACTTCTATACCCTGTATATCACAAACTGAACCGCATCGCTGGTGACAATTGGCGGACGTTCGCAGCGGCCACCTCTGCCCTGGGTACCGCTTTTACCGTCGCCATATTGGCGCAGGGTCTGAACGCAGCGGCCATCTTGGATGACCTGGTGTTGCCAGTACTGGCAGTGTTTACAACAGTCGTGGAGGTTGTGGGCTTTGTATTTATTTATGGTAAGTTTTTTTATGTCGAGCAAAGGACTTTTAGACTTTAATTATTTTGTGAGTTAAAAAAATAAGAAGGTTAGATACGTGACTAATGAATTCTGTTTTCACTTTCGAGCAATTATAATGTTTGAAGAAGCAATAAAAGTATCATTAGTTTGCAATCACAGGTCAAAGTTTTCTAGATTCCCAACATTTAGAGTCCACTTAACAGAGAAAGTATACCTATTTGTCTTAAATCATTATATTTTACAGGATTATTTTACCTCTCTGTAGATATAGAGTTTATAACCGGAACGCATTTACCCTGGTTCTGGCTGATGATGTGGTGGCTGACTCCTATTCTCCTGATGGGTGTGTCGGGATGGTGGCTGAGATCCTTGCTTCGTGCAACGTGGGGAAATGGACAAACGTTGTGGCCACTGGGTGGAGTGCTCATTGGAATATTGGTGATCATGATCATAATAGCTGGGATCGCGGTGGCAAAAGAGGAGCAATTTAACCTTTATTCGGTAAGTGTCCGATGCTACAAAATTTTAAATTATTATGTTATATACATGAGACAAGAAGGAAATTCATGATGAATACCCATCACAGAAGAAAGAAAGGCAAGGAGTTGACTCTATTATGCACATCTTCTAAACATAAATGAAACATTGTTAGCAAATATTTTAATCTGATTATGTGATTATGAATCACTAATTTAATATATAGAAAGAAAAAATGTTTTAAGTATCATGGTTTAATTGGTACGCACTTAATGTAATCATTTAATAAAAGTTTATCTACAAACCTGTACTTATGTAAATATGCGTAAACTGCTCATGATAGTATACAAGCTAATTACAATGAATAATTTGTTTGCAGAAAATTAAGTCAGCTTTCCGTCCTTCAAGATTATGGGGCCCAGAGGAACCTATGTCAAGATATATTTGGATGTCACAGCGTTCACTCAACGAGAATTCAGAATATGATTACGACGTAGACACAACTACGTTTAATAACATAATTAATAAATATAACGTAAAAAGCAACGAAATAAAACACGATGGCTGGTCTCCGAACCAAGACATATATGAAAGTGCTAAAATTAAGAAAAAATCTGATATAATGAAAAGGAAAAATGACATTTATTCTAATAATGAAGCTATTTATTCGATTCCAGTAAATTTTGAGAAAAATAAAAATCCTATGGATATCTACAACAGTATCTGCATTTCGAAAGAAGAAGTAGGTGGACCTGTATGCTGTGATTGCAATAGACATTTTCAACTGAAGGTGCCTGATCTGAGGAACAACGAAATATCGACTAGTCTATAACATCATTCTGGGTACAACGAATATTCTCTAGTCGAGTTACTTTTAAATAGATACGTAATTATGAACAAATACAAGTTAAATTATTATTATCGATGAGTCTTGGTATTTTATTTACTAAGTTAGTGATCTCAGTTTACAGTTTTTTTTCAAAGTAGAAATAAGTTCATCATCATCGTCAGCCCGTAGTCGTCCTCTGCTGGACAAAAGTCTTTCCCATTTCGCACCACCATATCCGGTCCTCTGCCTTCCGCATCCAACCGCTTCCCGCCACTCTCTTTAGGTACTCGACAAATATGCTCCGCCCATTGCCACTTCAGTTTGCTTATCCTGAGGGCTATGTCGCTGACCTTTGTTCTGCATCGGATCTCCTGATTCCGGATCCTATCCTTCAGAGAGACTTCGAGCATAGCCCTCTCCATAGCTCGCTGAGCGACCTGGAACTTGTGGACGAGGCCTGTTGTGAGTGTCCACGTCTCGACTCCGTAGGTAAGGACCGGAAGGACGCACTGGTCGAAGACTTTCGATTTAAGGCACTGGGGCAGTTGTGGCTTAAAGGTCTGGCGAAGCTTACCGAACGCTGCCCAGCCCAACTGTATTCTTCTGTCAGCTTACTGGTCGAAGTTGTTTCTACCCAGTAGGATAATCTGTCCCAGGTATGTGTATTCCTGAACAACTTCGATGCTAACATTTTCGACGGTGACTGGCATTGGGTCTACGAATGAACATAACTTTTGTCTTATTCAAGTTTATTCCCAGACCCACCCGTCTGGAAGAAGCACTTAAGCTTTGCAGCATCCCCGTCAAGTCCTCCAGCGATTCAGCC
Source organism: Phengaris alcon alcon (assembly GCA_037179445.1). Taxonomy (NCBI): domain Eukaryota; kingdom Metazoa; phylum Arthropoda; class Insecta; order Lepidoptera; family Lycaenidae; genus Phengaris; species Phengaris alcon. The sequence continues at coordinate 1,337,286 of JAYRCH010000073.1, forward strand.
ATAATGACTATGTCGTCTTCGAATCGAAGGTGTGAGATGTATTCGCCGTTTATATTGATGCCTCCTTCGTTCCAGTCCAGTGAACAGTTTCGGAGAAATAACGTCTCCCTGTTTCTCTCCACGCTTTAATGGGATTGGTCTTGTCTGGACATCTTGGATTTGGACGGTCATCGTAGCGGCTTTATATAGACATCTAAACATCTCAATATATCGCCAATCAACGCTGGAGAGACTCTAGAACAGCCCAGATTTCGATGGAGTCGAAGGCTTTTTCGTAGTCCACAAACGCAACACAAATAGGGCGATTGTATACCTCGGTCTTTTGTACCATCTGCCTCAGTGTGTGAATGTGGTCCGTACTGTAGCCCTTTGGCTGGAAGTCGTCGAATCTTCGGGCAAGACGGTTCGAGATGACTCTTGAGAACAGCTTATAGACATGGCTCAGAAGTGATATCGGTCGGTAGTTCTTCAGGCGCGTTTTATCACCTTTCTTGAAGAACAAGATGACCACACCTCTGGACCATGCCTCCGGCGTTGTGCCTTACTGAAGGACGGTATTAAATAGCTTCCGTAGCTGGTCTAGGACTGGACGTCCTCCAGCTCTTAAAAGTTCAGTTGTAATACCGTTATCTCTAGCTACCTTGTTGTTCTTGAGCTGCTCAAGAGCCATCTCGATCTCTGTGCTCTCGAAGTCCGGTAACTCGTCCGTGAAGTGGCGGGTTAGTTGGGCACGTTTATTGTCCCTATCGAGAGTTGTGGGTTTCGGTGCATGTGAAGAGTACAGTTGTTCCTAAAAAGTCTCAGCTTCAACAAGTAGATCCGTTTTCGGTATGACGACTCGACCATTAGATATCATCAGCTTCGTCAGATGACTCCTTCCCAATTGCTTAGCAAATACTTTCGAGCCTTTGTTTCGCCTTATTGCATCTTCGATTTCTCGAGCCGCTTTTTTATACGCTTATTGAGAAGGTGACACTATGACAAATCCGCTGCCATCTCCCGTCTCTGTTGCATGAGACTGTTCTGCTGTTCTGCTGAGATCTTGGGCACCTTACTCCCACGTTTCCTTTGGCAAAATGCCTCTCCCACCTCTCGGACAATAGTCGTGAATTTATTGACACATAGATCAACGTCCTCCGTGGTTTCCAACAAGCTGAACCGATTCTCTAATTCCAGCTGGAATTTTTGTGATCCCGCAGCGATATGGCGCAGTGACGGTCGGAGCGCAGCCCCCTTGCTCCCGACATAATCGAGAATCGAATGACTTCGATCTCAATAGCTTTTGATACTCCCGACACCTACACTAGCGCACGATCGTGCGGTGGCTCAATTTGTAACTAACCTGGATCGAGAAGTTCGTTAGATCGTAAATTTTGGTACTCCCGACGAAATCAATCGACTGAGAATCGAATGGCAGGATCGAAACAAACGTCAAATTACACAATAGCTAAAGAGGTCTCATTTGCAGTATCGAGTTTGCTTGTTTTAGTGTATTTGAACAAAATTACGTGATTTTTATTGCAGTACTGCAGCATTATTTAATGTTATTGAAGAAGCTAATGGAATACGCGTTCGGGAAATGGAAAATTTACGGAGATTCAACAACTTGAATACATTAGCAACGGACATGGATTGTGAGGAATTTCAATGCAATTATCGTCACAAAAATTATTTATTTGAAGTATGAGTCGCAGATTTAACTACTCATATGAAGAAACCGACTTACCAAAATATTATCACCGTTATACAGTGTAAAGTTACTTAAAACCTTTACGCATTTATTTACACATTTGGCCGCTAATTCATGTATTATATTTTAAATTAAAACAGGGACTGAGATAAATGAAGTTTACATAATATTAACTATATTAACGTATCATATGAAGACTTCGTTTGTCTCAATCTGTCTTTGAATAAACAAAGACAATAAATAGTTTACAATACTACCAATTACCTATTTATGGCAAGTTATTGTAGTTATTGAACGTGTTTTGTGCCCAACACTTGAGTTCTTCTTCTTCTTTTTTGCTGACAAATTCAATTAAATATGACTTTGATATTTGACAGAACGTCAAATATTATAAACAGGAATTTCGAAACTATTATTTACTGTCACAGTTTTTGTATACAAATAACCTTTGAAAACCTACCATTGCACGAGATTGAGGCTGATCTATTTGAATAAACATCCACAAAATGTTATTTAAAGTGAAAAATATATAATTTTTTCATATTTTTATTAATCTTCGCCATAGACTACGGCACTCAGCTGTAACTTGCTTATACTGTGGACGTGACGTCAGCAACCGGATACAGCTAACGACGGTGATAAAAGACGATCTCAACGCGATCTTGATTTTGATTCAATTTTGAGAGTACGCATCAGGATCGAAACTGAATCAAAATCGACATCGGATCAGACTCGTTAATCGAAATCGTATCAGTTTCGGGAGTAAGGCTCCAGACTTCATCAGACGATTTCTCTCAGTACGGAAGCTTATATTCAGAGTGCCACGCACAAGTCGGTGATCACTACCAGTATTAAACCTGTTGATCACTGTGACATCTTTGAATATACCTAATATACCTCCTATTCATCATGATGAAGTCTATCTCATTTTTGGTCACACTATCGGGGCTCCACCAGGTCCATTTCCTTTGAGGCTTCTTCTGAAAGAATGAGTTCATCAGAAAAAGCCTCTGGGCTTCGAGGAAATTGACCAGCATCTGTCCCCTTTGGTTTCTGCTACCAATACCGTGCGAACCGATCACCGATTCCCCGCGTTTTTGTACTTCCACTTTGGCGTTAAAGTCCCCCATAACACAGTGAAGTGAGCCTTGGTGGTGTTATGAATGGCCTTGGCTATATCTTCATAGATGGCCTCGACTTCATCGTCAGAGTATGCCGATGTGGGAGCATAAACCTGGACTACCTTTATAGAATATCTCTTGATAAGTCTGATAATGAGGTATGCTACCCGCGTAGACACACTGCTGATTTCCATCACATTGTTACAGAGAACTTTGTTGATCAATATGCCATTCCCGCCTTGGGACGTCCTATCACCCTCCCGATAGTAGAGTAGGTGACCAGATTCCAGGGCTATCATGTCCTCCCCCTGTCTTCGGACTTCAGACAACCCTAGGATATGCCAGTTAATTTGACCTAACTTTGACTCGAGCTCAGCAATATATTCGTCTTCCCTCAGCGAACGAGCATTATATGTAGCCAAATGTAATTGTTGTTGGTGGTGGCCGTAATCCTCCCGGGGATTATTCGCACCCTCCACCCCGCCGTGACCGCGACCGCCACCACGATGGCCGGGAATAGCGGGGCCACCTGGCCGTTGAGTTGAGTTGAGGGCCGTTGTATTCTGGCGCGTCTCATTGGGAGTAATTGCTTACTTGCCTTACTCGCCGCGCTGGGCAAGGGCGTATTGGCGAGGGTTTCATTAGTAACAGAGTTTTCCTTCTCTGTGTGCTGGCGATCTTGCACGCATATTTGTACCTTAGTCGCCTAGTACGACACCTCGATGGGAATGAGGGAGGTCCTACTCTGCCGGGGACCACAAGGCCATACAAACAAACAAGTTGTATAGAAGCAAATAATATTGTTATGACTAGTTTCAACATACAAAAGACACAAAAAGTTATTGTGTCCAGAAATATAACTTTGTTTCATATCATCGGAAAATCTTCTGATCTGAAACGGATAGTACACAAAGTTAAATAAAAATATAATCGTTGAGCAATGAGGAAAATCTGGAGTAATGAAAAATGGGTTAAGTTTTTTACATAAATCTACAAAAATGTCTCAACTTTTATACAACTTTTTCATGTTCTTAGAGTTGTTCAAACAAGAAAAGGTAAAGATTCTATTTATTGCTTAGATTATAACCTTCAATGGGAGAGTTGTGTTCTATTGTGAAGCAGACAAAATCGATTACAATAATAATATGTTTATTTTCCTAATTTTACTGTCAATTTAAATATAAAATGAAAAATAAATCACATACAATAATAATTCGAACAACCACAAGCTATTAAAAGCGGATATAAGAGTGAACACAAATACTTGGATGATAATGATAGTAACGCATAACTTGTTACCAAAATGGTTTGTTGGACAACATTATTACTTCCACATAAGTTTGAGCCCCAGAGACTAATCTACCCAAGTATATGGCGCTGATTCTGATCAATAGCTCCCGAGGGAGACAAATTATATAATTTGTAATACGTCTCCTCTCGCTTCAGGAAAAATCGGTGTGTCTTAAGATAAAACGTTACCGGTGATTGGATACAATCAATTCACAATTTGTTAGCGAATTGAAAACTGATTGTTTTAAAATGTTTCTGAAGACAAAGTTTGTTGAGGTATAAAAATTGCTTTTCGATTAAGGTTTCTTAATAATTTGGTTCTCAATGATAGCTGGTTGTTAAAGTTTTAAAAAATTTATTCCGTTGGTTTAAAATAATTGTTGTAATTTTTAGTATTTTCATTGATCATTCCAGTTCCGTTTTATTTTAAGATACCTAGCTTTTTTCTACTTCATCCAAAAGTTCATAACATTATCATAAACATTTGAGCCCTTGGTTTTATTATTCTTATCTACTTCATCTTGTGGGGTAAAATCTGTTAGCGATATTCCCGGTAAAAATGTAATAACTGGCATATATGAAATGTTTCGAAGGGGGCCGTGAGTAACTGTCCCATTTGTTTCCGTCACGCGACCTGACCTATCTGATTGTGTGAGGTGTCTCGAAATTGGCTTCTTACTTTATGTCTCCATACTTAGTTACAGCAGTTTTGTGAGGCTTAAAATTTGATATATTTTTATAGTGATGTTTTTTTATACTTGAGTTAATGGCATCTGGGATTTTTCAAGATTTGTTTTGATTGCTACGACGTAGAAGTATATATTTTATTTACATCGGTTACACGCTTTATTTTTAAATTAATTTATTGTACAGAAAGCTGTAAAATTGCAGTAGGCTTTTGCATTTGTGAGTTCTAACTTACGTAACATTACATTTTAATTTTTTAATCTTTATCGTCGTATTAAGTGAAATCCAAGGTTGTTAACTTTAAGTTTATCTTTCATTCAAATGTTACCTGCCTAGATTCTGTAGGTAGATGTAAAGCTGTAATATTTAGTACTGTAAAATTTAATTCTAATGAGTAATTAAAACTAAACACAAACTGTTGGACAATTTCAGTCTCCCGACCGAAAAGTTTAAAATGCCCAAAATTGTTAAAGAAACATCTTCTATCTAATTTCGAAAAGGTAAAGTATACCCGGAGGCGTTATTTAACCCTCATCAAATAATTTACATGAAGGCTACTCAGGACGAAATGAATTGCACGTTAAGTAAAATAAGAACTTCACATATTTTGTTTACTGCCTTCTTTTACGGCGTGTAAACCTACACTAAAGATGATAAATTATGTTAAGCCTGGAATATCTTAAACATATTTCAATAGCAGACATCTAACATTGTTTTAAAAAGCTTTAACGTTTATTGCCTTAAATAATTTTATAAATCACTTATTTCCAATATGTTATTAATATTGCTAATAGATCAGACGATAGATTTAGAAAATTATTATTACTGAAGTTTTGCGCAGACGAAAATTTTAGGCACTTTTACGTAATACCTATCCAGTTTCCCTTAAAAATACTGGCAAATCCTACGATAAGTTTAAAAAAAATAATTTTAAATACAATTCAATAAGCCCAAAATACATCAAAATGTTCTCAAGTATTCAAGAATTTTTATTCATAGCGTCAGCTTTTACAAATTTACGAAGAATTCGAAGTGAAATACTTGTAGTTAAGTGACTGGTGCAGGTAAATTTTTGAACAGTAATTAAGGCGGAGCTGCAGTTGACGACAGGTGGCGTCTCATTTAAGTTTGCAGGTTGATGTACACTTTACGTTATAATCTGGAAATTTCTTCCCTAATAAATTTCTTCTTGTTGAAATTCAATTCGTGGATTAATTTAATTCAATTTTTTTAATGTAGCAACATTTATAGAAGTACCACGGTTGCACTGTAAGTACGCTTACACACGCGCCGTAGCAATGAGCGGCGAGGCGTATAGATTTTGTGCCGCAGCACCAGCGCTGGCAAGTTTCATACAAATAAAGGCACTTACCGATAAAAAACAGTATGTAATGAGTAATGACGCTTAATTTAAAACTATCCTAAGGCTCAAAATATAAGCACAGTTTACATCGTATTTTGTAACCTGCATAATTTCAGTAGCTTTTACCCGATTCTTCGACCGCGGTAAATTAGGTTTTACACGATATCCTTATAATTTATAGCCTATTGATACTCAATAATATTGTGTCTCTCTATTAGCATAGGTAATCTACCTATGCTAATAGAGAGACACTACAAGAGACGTTGTTGTAGAATGATATTATTAGGTTAAAGTTTTTTTTAATGCGTTCAATAGATCCACAGATTACTCCCTACAACGTCACAAGCTTTACCTCTTTATAATAATAGCTTAGATTATTTTTAGACATAGATATGTTATGTCTGTAAATTTTGGATTCAATGCATTTTAATCATTTTAGTAAAGAACTGTCATGAGTTCAAACGTACCCATATATTATTGTCTAAATTTAATTATTTTTTATTTGCCTGATAAAATTTATTAGGTTACACTGGTTTTCTAAAAAGAGACATTAATCAGATAATAATATTATATTGTGAAAAATGAAACACCAGAAAGTAGCTAACATAACGATATTTTGCCGCCCTGTTAGGCGTAAACTAAGAACATTAGATATTATAATATAGTAATGAAAACTAAAGTTAAAGCGCCCGAAGACGCCTGCACAACAGATCCCACGGTATATTATGCAGAAGAACCATAGACGTTTAATTCTAGATTCAGATTACTTTATATGTGTAATTCGCTAAATTCTCACAATTCGCACCGAAACAAAATGATTGCGACGCGGTGCTGCATTTTTAAGATAGCTATTCAATATTACACTATATTCATTACACAAGAAGATACACGTTCCTTTTAACAGTTCGAATGTCAAGTTGCGCCGCGCTGCACAGCGCATGTGCAGTTGACTGATTTCATATGAAGTTATATATTATTTAAAAGACTCAATTAATTTCACAGTAGACAAAATATTATTTATTTCTAGAAATTATTAAAATAAATTTTATCTACAGATTTGTTTGCAGTATCCTTAATTATACGTTTTATACGATTGTTTATTCTATAAAGTATTCTATACCTATGGCATTTAGGTAGATTCCAATATATTGGTCAGTCAAAAATAAACCTTACATTCATAATAATACCATTTATTTTAGAACTTGAATGTGTCAAAGCCATGTGAACTTCGTCGTACTTAATGCAACTTAGTGGTAGAGGCACTAGGTCGGGAGGAGCTTTTGACAAAATTATGTATTTAATAAAGTTGTTATTTGGTACTACCTACTAAGTAACTACTAAGAGCTCCATGGCCTGGTGGGTAGACCGTTTGATTCGCACTCGAGAGAGTGCTGGTTCGATTTCCAGGTTGTGACGTGTACCAATGGGACTTTTTCAGATCTCAAGTACATTATACGGACGCTCCAACGGTGAAGGAAAACATCGTGAGGAAACCCGCACATGGTTGGCCCCGGACGTATTGACCAGTCATTCCTCTGAACTAGGCTGACTGTGTTGTGAGAATGCCGTGTGTGCTTGGGCAACCATACGATATTTAAAAACCAACTGTCCCAGGCACTACAGAATTTCAAGAGTGGTTACTTCGCTCGGAGAATACTGTTTAAATCATCCAATAACTAAGTTATTTGGTACTATATTATTCTCCCTCATTACTTACCTGTCATTAAATCGATATTTTTTTGTTGGACAATAGTATTTAAGCAATGACCTGGAAAGAAAAATAATAACTGAATACATTTTTTATAAGTATAACTCGACCTCTGTTGTATGTAACCGAGGGAATCACCTACCACCGTCACCGTCTACTCCTTCTGCCGTCTATAGGTATGTATATTTTTTAATATTGCTGTATGGTTCAATACTAAATTTTTACTCTTTCTTGTACAATTTACAACGAACCTTCAAAATACATCACAAAAAAACCCTGTTTTGTTTTTTTTTTCTTTTGTTTTTATTCCAAAGCTTATTTTGTAATAGAGATAGACGTGTCTATTAAAAGCGAAAAAACTTTGTCTTTGCGTTTCAGTTTTGTTGGCCGAAGACACTGTTGAACTCAAGTGCGCCCTGTGTAGAGTTAACAAAAGCATCCATTTATAGTTTTAGTAATTATCTATTTTAAAAATTTTTGAAAACACTGCTGCTGCTGCACGACAACGCGCGACCTCATACTGCACAGCAGACAGTCTCCAAGTTGCAAGAACTGGGGATGGAAGCTCTCCGTCATCCGCCCTACTCACCAGACCTTGCGCCTACAGATTTTCCAGAATTTGGATAACTTCTTGGCGGGAAAAAAATTCAATACCCGAGAGGCAGTACAAAATGTCTTTGAAGAATTTGTTGCCTCCGTCCAGCTGATTTCTTTAAGAAGGGCATCAATAAACTGCCACTGCGTTGTCAAAGATGCATTGATTGCATGGGTGATTACTTCAAATTAATAATTATTATATTATAATTATATTATATGATAATTAATACAAATAAAAAATACATGAAAAAAAATCGTTTATTTTTTTCATACAAAACGGCAATTTCATAGGTAAAGACCTAATATAAGTGTTAATGCCAAATTTTACAGCTATCGCTTTACCATGATAGCCGCTCGCTATGCACAGTCAAAGTTTAAGCGTCCCTATTGAAAAACCCTTTACAATATAGACCTTACTAATAAGAATATTTACACAATGGATAAGCTGTACAATGTTTTGTCCTTGTCTGTCAAGCGACTTTTTCAATGTATCAGACAATGACTAAACATTGTTTTTTGATCAACAATTTGATCGAAATTCGGGGTTTGTTAGCCACTTATCCTATTGCATTTAGTATTTTTTTCCAACTCAATACCTGAATTTTTTAACAGACTTATGCCAATCTTTTGCTGACCGTACGTTAGAAGATAAACCCGGAGAAAATGGACGCAGTTTACGGGGATTTCCCGGCTACGTCCATGTCATGTTAAATATACACGAGATTAAAATCTAAAAATGGAGATTAAAATCTAAGAATGGATGAAGTTGTATCATGGATGGTGCTACTATATTACTTCCGTGTAAAAAATACAATGTTGAAGGTTATTTTGTTTAGTCGTTGAGATAAAATATTTTTTAGAAATTAATGTTTAATTATTAATTAGTTAATTAGTTAATTATTATTATTAACCGTGGATATGACATACTTCGGGACGGATGGGTGGTTTGACCGGATAACTAGCACGGCCTCATTGAAAACTGTTGTAAAATAACGATTACGTTGTGTTTCGCCAAGTGAATGAGGTTACTGGAGGCCCAAGGGGGGTTGGAGATTTTAAGGACCAGGGCAGGGCAGAGATTTCATGGGCGGCGGTAATCGCTCACTATCAGGCGATCCTTCGATCGTTTTCTGGTCTATTTCATAAAAAAAGTTCTGAGTGACCTTATGGGCTAAAAATTTGATTAATTCCAAATCACGCATAACCTTAATTGTGCTCACATATATAGTCATAAGACATATTACGATCGTTCCCCAGCTAGACGCCAGACTAAAAAAAGTTCAACCAATAAAGTAAAAAAAAAATGGCGCATAGTTCAAATGATGTCGTGTTCGTTTTCGTCCGGCAATGAATAAGCCCCGAAGTTGGTCGCGCAACTTTATACAAATGGGGTGGTTGTATTAACCATGCAGGCAAATGTGGACAGAGATGTATGTGGCTGGAACTGCCATAGTAATTTATACACTACATGAATATATTATTATTGCTACATAAAAACGAACTTGATAATGTTTTTTTTTTTTATATTTACCTTTTCTTATACATAATGTCTTTAAAACAAAAATTGATATTAAAGGAGCGTAATCAGTATTCGATTCTCGTTACAATCGTAAAAAATACCTTCATTCTATTCATAACCGCGCGGCCTGTACAGCGATAGGGCGCGTTACCTTCAAAGCCGGTGCATTGTACGGCAGTACAAGGATGGCCCTGCGTATTTAGAGGAAATATTAATCATATAATTTTTCTCTAAATAACTAAATTTTTAGTTAAGCACACTGTATATCATTTTTCACTATATCACTATATCATTTTCTTCTTTCTAAGAAGAGATCTGTATAATCTGTCAGTCTTCTTGAGCCTTCTAATTAAATATTGTAGGTACCTGCAACAATAATTAGGTATTTTTAAGCTCCACGCTAAGTCTAAAACAGAACAATTCCTTTATGAAAATAAAACTTTTAACCCCAAACTAATTACGAAAAGCCGAAAAGTTGCACAAAAATATTTTACATTTTGTAAAAATCCCGTAACTTGGTCTGTACAAGTGGATTTAGTGCGTTTTTGGATTGTTGCAATTTCGGGTTATTCCAGCGCACTCATTCGTGGTTCGTTAACTTTGTTGTGCGAGTCGTACTTAGTCCATGATTCCGACGGAAGCCTAGCAATAGCAAAAATTGTTTTGCTCTATCACACGTGACTAACCGAATTAGGACTTTAAGTTATTGGGCGTAGAGCTTAATCTGCGAAGCTGACGGTGAACAATGAAAATGCAGCTTTCAAGCTACAATTCATATTCGATCGCTTTTATAAGCATTTTTGTTTATTTGGCCTGTGTTGCAAAAGTCATTAGGGCTATAAATCTAAAAAAGTTTTTTTAGTAACAAGTGATGATGACTACCGACTATGGCTAGTCGATCTAGCGACTATAAAAATGTAATTAGCTTTGTGTGTGTCATTTTATTTGTTCAAAAGCTTGTATCGAGTTTAATCGCAGCAGATTTGTTTGTAAGTTAGCCATATTTTTACAAAGACTGGACATTTTTGGCTGCCCTTTACCCGCGTTATATAAACACTACTGCCTGAAATAGTTATCTCGCTGTATAGTTTCACATTCGCAATAAGTTACAATATTTGGTGTGAGTATGACAAGTAGGTGTGATGTATGGGGAAGACTAATGCCCGCTACACACCACGACGATATAACTGCGCAATTCGGTCACAGTAGACTTATACAGTATTACAACTTCATACTAGACGACCCGAATCGGCGCACGCACACATTATAACTATCAGTATAACAAATTAGTCACAGTAGAAATAACATTATGTCTAATGTGACGAACTGTGCAGTTTTATCGTTGTGATGTATAGCGGGCAATATTACCGCTACATACCTAACGTTTTATCGCAACGATTTTACGGTATAAGTCGAACTGTGCAGTTTTATCGTTGTGATGTGTAACGGGCAATATTACCGCTACACAACTAACGTTTTATCGCAACGATTTTACGGTATAAGTCGAACTGTGCAGTTTTATCGTTGTGATGTGTAACGGACAATATTACCGCTACACACCTAACGTTTTATCGCAACGATTTTACGGTATAAGTCGAACTGTGCAGTTTTATCGTTGTGATGTGTAACGGGCAATATTACCGCTACACACCTAACGTTTTATCGCAACGATTTCACGGTATAAGTCGAACTGTGCAGTTTTATCGTTGTGATGTGTAGCGGGCAATATTACCGCTACACACCTAACGATTTATCGCAACGATTTTACGGTATAAGTCGAACTGTGCAGTTTTATCGATCGTGTTTATGGCGAATCGTACTACTTTTACGTACTAGAACTCGCTACAACTTGCAATACACAAAATCGATAAAAGTGTACACTTCGGTTTACACCGTTAAATCGTAACGATGAAACGTTAGGTGTGTAGCGGGCATAAATTACATCACTGCATATTTCACGTGTCACCTGACAGTCGAGCGCAAGTTTAATAATCTCTATGAAAGGACCGAAAAACTTTATTGCACGTACACTGTACAGTCGCCGAAAACTCAGTTGTACGCCATTTCAAACTTATAGCATGGCAATAAGGGTAAAAAAGGTTCCGCGACTGTTTAGTTAATAAAAATTTTAAAACCTCACCAATTGAAATTCCTCCACCAATTGAAATTCCTCCACCAATTGAATTACCTCAAGCGTCAATTGAACTAATTTTGTACATCAGCGTTGCGACTCGTCATCGATGAAAATTATTATGAGTGGAAGAAACGTATTGTAAGGTGGGACCGCGCACTAGGTAACTACGCGGCAGCGGAACTACGCGGCAGCGGAACTTCGCGACGCGGCACTCCATTGCGGTATTACTAGTAGGGACGAAAAGTAATGCGTGGTCATATTATATTTAAAAAAATATACGCGTTGACTTGAGAACCTCCTCCCGTTTTTTCGTCGGTTAAAAAATCAAGTTAGTTCCATTGATAACGTAGGTAGTATATATATATCTGTAAACTATGTATTTACTCTATAATATTATATAGAGGTGTAAGTAACTAAAGACCAGACATAAATATACCTAAACTCCTAACAAAACAGTCCCAAGTCCCTCCCGTAATTCAGCGGTAATAATCTGTGACGTCACACCAAAGGTTTGTTAAAACGTACGCTAAGCAGTCTCTGGCCGTTAATTATCCGGTCCCACCAAAGGATTAGTGCGACGGGGACGCTTTGATACCTAGCCTAGGTAGTCTAGGCCCGTTTATACTTAGGTATAAAGTACCGGGATTAATTGCCGCCGACGAGCGAAAGCTATCGTGCGATATCGATTTTTCGTAATGAATGCGAATATTATTTTGCAGTGCGTATTCGGCATTGGATGGGTATTTAATTGCAACATTTTGACAGCAGTGTAACATACCGCAGAATCATTACTAATAGTATCTACACTTACTTGAACTAGAATAAACAAAACTAAAAACTAGAATAACCCCTGAATCGATGAAAATTTCAAGTAACACCTGATGATGATGAATAATAGCTAAAACACTCTGTCCATCGTGTCAGCTTTGAAACAGAAAAACTAGATCAAAATCGGTTCATCCGTTTGGGAGATAGAGATACGATGCCACGGACAGACGTAGGTACAGACAGACATGTCAAACTTATAACACCACTCTGTTTTTTCTGGGGTTAAAAATAGGCGTAGATCGTAGCTACCAGACAGCTTAAATGTAAAGTTAGTAGTTTAGAACCGTTTTTTTTTCGAAACAGCACAAAAAACTGGGGAAATTTAATGAAAAGGTTAGCTGTCAAAATATAGATAAATTAATGACACATATTTTATTTCTGTTGGGATAAATAAATCAAGCGTTTAAAATTTATTTTATAACATAACACTTAACTGCATTTTAAGCATCAAACTGCATTGAAAAAATAACTAAGTATTTGCTATACTTTATACTTTATACTTTTTTTTGCAGAAAATTTAAGAAAACTTAATTTAAAGTGAGCGGAAATCAGAAATTTGTTCATCATATCCGCCGTACACCGACAACTTCCGCTCGCATACCTCACTTCCGGCGCCTAACCGGAAGTTCGCTTAGCAAACGTAGCTGTTTACCCCGCTTTCAGTGTAAGAAATCTTCCGCCCTCCGCTTCCGGTTTATAATTGGTTCATAAATTCTAATTTTAAATCTTTTACCATGCGATCCAATCACATTCATGAGATTGTTTTATCCATTAGGCTGGGTGATAATAATTAAGGATTCATAGCAAAATAGGAATTATTATAACTGATAAATATCTACGTTTTAATGGGGTTCGCTGCCTTTTTTATTATTATTGAAAAAAATAATTTTTACTTATTTAAACCTGACACTTATTATAGAAGGGATACGTATATCAACACGCAATAGGTGTTTTTTTAATTTTCCATAAAATTATTGGTCCAATTTCGCTGAGGATAAAAAAACTCAAGAACATGAGTTATCAACATAAAAAGTTACATGTTTTTACCTCATAAGGTTTGGAGGACTATCACGCGAAAATGATCCATTTTACCAAAAATCATGTATATCCTTTTTTATGGCATAAAAAAACTGAAAACATGTATATTAAATATTTATTATTTTTAATGCGTTTACAATGCTATTTATATCTTAAGATATTTAGTAATAGGTATCGAACATTGAAAAATATTCGTGTTTTCAAGTGTCGCAGGTGAGGCATATGTATTGTTGCGTCCAAGCTGAGCACTTGCCGAACGTGGGATTTTTATGTACCTGATCTAGTAAAAATAAAATTGAAATTAGAAGGTTCAATTATAATTCATCAGTCATTATTATTGCTCTCTCTGGTAAGAAAACTCTTGTTTAGAATATAGATCTAATTAAACTCCAGGCGAGACTAATATGTTATTGAGGTTTTTAAGGTGAAAAGAAATGGGGGGCGCTACAAAATAACTGATTTTCAAAGTGGGCGTTAGACGGAATTAGTATGGGAACCACTGGCGTAGAACGAAAATAATTTTCCTATTCACTTCATATTTATGGAGAGCCACACCTAAAATATCAAAAAAATATTATTTTTAGATGGCAAAAAAGTTCATAGCAGGAATGAACTTCGGAACCCTGAATATTTACACTAAACTGGAGAATAAATAATCAATTTCCTTGAGTACTAAAATTTACGGTAAATGTGGGCTTAACATAACGTTAACCTTAAAGGTTCGCTACCTTTAATCTGGTAAATTCGCGCACTTAATCACAATAAATACATCGTTTTAGGTAAAAAGGGCGCTTCCTAGCGAATGTGAGGAGGTTAACGGAACTAGATAACGTAAACGCCCGGAATTAATCACACCTTAACGGAAAGGATCGAACTCCTAGTCAGCGTTACCGTTTGCGTGGCCACGAGGAGGGCGTTTTAGTCCACGTGCTGCACGAGATTTTGTCATCCTCATCATTTTGTATACGAATATATTGTGTGAGAAAGAAAATATCCTATCATTATATAAATAGTGAGAGGTCTGTCGTGAGCGCATGGGCTCATTTTAAACCACTAAATCAAAGAATATATATTACTAACGTAAAGAATTGTCATTCCACCTATTTACACGAATGCCAGCTGGTGGCTGTGTGTGCGTGGCTGGGCGAATGCGGAGGGGGGCGGGGAGGAACTTTTTCCCAGCCTGGACTGGAACTGGAAGTGGAATAGCTCACGGGGCTAGCCGCTGGTCGTTTTGTGCTTTGACATAATTGACAATATCATTTCATAATATCTATTGATAGATTTGTCTGACGCGACGTTTTAAAATATTTTGGTGTCAACCTTAGGCTTACGTAACATGGCTGACATTTGCTGGTGCTCGAGCTGTCATTTGTAGAGAGTATCGCTGTGACTAAATGCTAAAGCTGTTGACTCTGTCAAACTTGTTAAATTCTACTATAATTTATCATTAACTTGGTGTAGGTTAAGAAAAAGAAAACAATATTTAAATTATTATTTTCTTTGCGATCCTTGTAATTAATGACTGATGAATTATAATGTTTTTTTATAATTACTGTAGCGGGCTTCGACCTCTTGATTGTAAGTCCTGATGTGTGTCTGAGTGGTGATGATAATAATACAGCAACAATTCTTATATTCTCCTTTATTGGTGCTTAACACTGAATACGTATTACATATGAGGTAAATGCCTAACACAATAATATACGTCTACACTATTTATAGCCTTTTGGCCAACTGAAATAAACAAACTAAATAGGCTTTACTTCATGACATCTGTCAATGTCAAAAATGACATTGACACTTACTTTTGTCAATATGCAACAATTACAAAAAAAAATCATAATACGAGTAAGAGTAATAACAATAATTATTTCGTAGCAATAACATTCCATTAGTCAGTTTTATTTTTAGCTAAATATTGGAAACTAGTAGAAGAACTTTTTTTAAAATACAAAAGTAAGACTACTCATTAAATAAGGCTCAGCAGATATTTTAATAGAAATGATTACCAATTTTGGTGGTACACACTGAAAATACTGCGTTAATATTTATTTTCAAGATCGCGATGTTTTAGTGGCCCTAAACTCTTGTTACCCTCAGTGAACCTTTTCCCAGGGAAAGTAGATCCTCATTCAATTATCTAAATGTAATCTGGATCAGTCTTGTGATCTTGAGAGGTAACACGATTTTTTATACCCGGGGTGTACGTAAATTTGAATATAAAAATCCTTTAAAGTATAAAAATATTTTATTATTTTATATTACCTTTTTTGTTAAAATGTATTTAAGGAACGTTAAAATGAATCACTTAATATTATCTGAATCTCATTTACATAATAGTATTATTATACTATTATTGTATAATAAAAATAAATTTATGACAGCAAAAGACGCAATTTTAAATCCTAATAATCAAAACGTCGAAACAGGGTCATTTTAAGTTTAAATAGGTTAAATTCATTGACGATAGTGTCAACCATATCAAATATTATATTCTCTAGGT
Organism: Phengaris alcon alcon; assembly: GCA_037179445.1. NCBI lineage: Eukaryota > Metazoa > Arthropoda > Insecta > Lepidoptera > Lycaenidae > Phengaris > Phengaris alcon. The sequence goes on from JAYRCH010000073.1 coordinate 1,353,767, forward strand.
ATCCCAGCTGTGAATACCTCAGCAGTCATCAGTTCATCACTCGTAATGTTTTGTAAGTTTTTCATTTCGTCATCTTTAATATGATACTCCTAGTTTCTAATATTCATACATTTGCCCTTGTCCGGTCTTTCTATCTGTCTTTCACATAGCCTGCAGGCACGCACCCCACGGTGTATATTTTCAAGACGCTGAACGGCCTAAAACAACCTCGTACCTCATATTTTAAGTCAGCCCGCAGACTGCTATACCCCCTGCACAGTTTGTTCCACATTGTTCCCGGATCTAATTAACCGCCAGTCAATAGCAGGACGCCTTCAGACGTAAACCCGGGTGCAGCCAATTACTCGCCAATTAATTTTGTAATAACAACCCGGACGAAATATATTATTGAAATTGATACAAATATAACTTCAGATACTCTATTTTTGAAATATACAAAGACTAGCTTTTGCCGGTTACACTGTACTTTTTCGGGATAAAGAGTAGCCTATGTGTTTATCCAGAGCTTAAACTACGACCATACTAAATTTTATCAAATTTCATTCAGTAGTTTTTGCGTGAAAGAGTTACAAACATCCATCCATCCATCAATCCTTTAACATTAATAATAGTAGTAGGAAGTAGAATTTGGTTAGTTGTTTTACCAGTGATATTAACAAGTAGGTACAATAATCACTCTGCCGTTATCTTGTACGAAATAAAAAAGGGCATGTATTTAAACTTGTGACAAAATAATCAAATTTTGGGTGTGAAAAAACCGAATATTGAATAGTAAATTACCAAGTTGGCCAAGTTGGTTACCAAGTGTGTGTCGTTTTGGGGGTGCTGGATACGAAAATTATATTCATTTTGAAATTCCAAGATGGCAGACATACTTCATTTTAGAAAAATTAATATGGTTGTCCTTTTTAGGTTGCAAAAATTCAATCATTTTGAAATTTTAAAATGGTGAAAATTTATTTTTCTGTAAAATTGATACGGGCGTTGTCTTTGTGGTTTTTAGGGGTGCTGAATACAAAAATGATATCTTTGAAATTCATAATGAATATCCATTTTGAATTTCAAAGATAGCGGACATTTATTTGTAATAAAATGAATCTAGGTTTCCTTTTCTAGGTTTAATAATAATTACAAAAAAAAATCATTTATTTTGAAATTTCAAAATCTCGAATATAATATTTTAATTTCTGTAAAATTCTTCTATTGTAATAGAACGCATCTGAACGTTTCGCGACGGTAAATTTTATTAAAGTGAATGCGACCGTAAGTGTGTGGTCCGCGCTCAACCGATGAGAGCGCGGTTGCTAGGGCGCGGTTGCTAGGAAAAACGAAAATTGTAAAAAAGGTAGACATTTTTGATGGGGATAAGAAGTTTTAACCGGTACACTTGTGTTTTAGTTTTTATGTGTAGTTTTTTTTTGTATTGTGGACACTGTTAAGTGTATAATATTTTGCTAAATAACAATAAAGTGTTACATACTCACATCGGACTTTTAATTTACGTGTAATAGAACTACACTATCTGAAAAATGGTGAGTCCTACTGAAAAAATAATGAAAATTTCCTCTCCCTTAGTAACCATTCAACCACATATTTTATTTACGATGAGAGAAAAAGAAAATTGTAAATCCTGAATTTTCCAACATTTCTATAGCTTTACACATCGCTCGTATCTCAAAATAGGCATTGCCGTATTTTATATAATCGCTTCTATCTCAGAAACGGTGCATCCTACTGAAAAAAATTATTAAAATTTCCTCCCCCTTGGTAACCTCGTAACCACGTATTTTCTTTATGCTAAGATTTTTTTTTATATGCTGAATTTCCAAAAACGTCTATAGCTAACATAGCTGGTACCTCGAACTACATAACATACTGTGTTAATAATCATCAATCCTATCATAATAATCAGCATCCGCAACAACTTCTAATTAGTACTCATGTCATTTTTACGAAGAATGAAAATTCTCCATTTTGGAAATTGAAATTGGAAGACAATTTTATATTCAGCACCCCCAGAAACCTGGGAATGGGTGCCCCATATTAATTTTAATGAAAAAATGTACGCGATTTTGAAATTTCAAAATGGATTAATTCTGCACCCCCAAACCTTAAAAACGATACCCGTACCAAAGGAAAACAAACTCCAAAAATGCGATTTTCCGTAGCCTGCAAATTGAATTTTTAGCAGCGATTAATTTATCAACCCAATCTGGTTTTACAGCTGCTTACATCGTATAATAGTCACAAACTCTGAAATTAAGTCGCCAACTTATAAATTTCAGTGCCAATTTGTATAATATTTCGCCACTTTTTATCTGCCGATTTTTGGATTTTTTTGTCACCTGAGTGCTTTCGCCAGTTTAGTATTTTAGTCGCCAACATATTAATTCGCTGCCAAATTCAGTAATACAGTATGTTCTTGTGCAGTCGCCAACTTATATTTTGTTCGCCAGATTAATTATATCCCATAAAAAAGCACATTAGGTAGTAAAAAATTCTAATGGGGACAAAAAAACATACCGGTTGTCGGTAAAGTCGGTTTACTGACGATAGTTGAATGTGACAACGTCAACGTCAACAACAACAACAACAACAACAACAACAATAATAATAATGAGGTAAAGGCAATGCGAGGTAACGGTGGTACTTGGGTACTTGGCAACGGTACTTGGTAACGATAACGGGTAACAGGTAACGCATGAGTCATGTTTTTTCGTGCGTGCAGCCGGCTCCATCGATTTATAAGACGTTATCATGTCAAAAAACACTTCAGTAAAAAAGGTACTTTAGAGACCGACAAAATATCAGTATATAATCACCTGACTCAAAAACGATAGTAAATATTGACTGGAAATTAACTTTTAGTGTTTTATTGTTTTCCGATGAAATCTTATTAACGTCCAACAAATTTCTATATTTAGTTCCTTCGCCTCGAATAATTTAATCAGGGCCCGGGGAATAGTAGTAGTTGTTACTTTTATGAGAATTGTTTAGTTTTCAATATTCACCCAAGTTTCGAGTGCGTTCTAATATAATTTGAGTTTGGCATGCAGTTAATAAATTCGTTATTAATTTTTGTTGAAGTTTGAAGCAAATTATTACAAACTTTTGGCTTTGTGCTCTCGAGCAATATGATAGTGTATAAGCAACGATACTGTAGAACCGTATTCTTAAATCGTTGTGTTTAAATGAAGACTGAGATATGTAAAACTTAAGGTTAGTTTTGATGATCTGCTTACTAACATTTTAATTTCAATTTATTTGTATTTCAAACATACGAGGGGAGGTCCAAAAGTTCGCGGAATGAAAGGGTTGTTAATAAAATATAACAATAAATTTATTTTTCCTTTTCAATATAATCACCCTTAAGTGTAATACATTTATTTGATCTATGGATTAATTTTTCTAAACCATCGAAAAAATATTTTTTGTCTTTGGCCTCAAAATGCGCCGAAATTGCCTCCTTCACTTCGTTATCGTCGGAAAATTTCCTTCCCCTTAGCTCTTTTTTTAAATTTGGAAACAAATAAAAATCGCTAGGGGCCAGGTCTGGACTGTAGGGTGGGTGAACAAGTGGTTCGAATCCATGCGTGTGAAGAGCAGCCATGGCAACTCGGCTCTTGTGAACCGGCGCGTTGTCTTGCAAAAGCAACACACACTTGGCCAACTTTCCACGACGTTTTTCTTTAATTGCCTCCTTTAACTTTTCCAATATTGTGGCGTAGTATTCTCCGGTTATAGTGGTACCTTTTTCTTTATAATCAATCAGTAATATTCCCTCACAATCCCAAAAAACAGTGGCCATCAACTTTCCAGCCGATTCTGACACTTTGAATTTCTTGGGAGGTGGTGTACCCTTTTTGTGCCATTGCATGGACTCCTGTTTTGATTCAGGTTCAAAGTGATGAACCCATGTTTCATCTCCAGTAACAATCCGCTCCAAAATCTGCACAGGGTTGTCTCCACACACCTCCAAAAAGTGCTTAGACGCGTCGATGCGCTGCTGTTTTTGAAGCGGCGTGAGCATTCTCGGCACCCATCTTGCACTGACTTTTGTCATGCCCAAGTGGTCGTGCAGGATCCGCAAAATGGTTGTATCTGATACTCCAACAAATGCAGATAATTGTTTTTTCTTTAAACGTGTGTCTTCCAGTACAAGTTTTTCGACTTTTTCGACGATGTCTGATGTGGTGGCCTCAACTGGCCGCCCAGAGCGAGGGTCGTCTTCAATTGAATCTCGACCATGTTTGAAAAGTCCATGCCACTTATAAACCATTGTTTTACTAGGGCACTGATCTCCATAAACGGCTTCCATTTCATTTAAAATGGTTTGAACGTTTTTTCCTTGCTTGGTAAGGAATTTTATCACAGCGCGATGTTAAATTTTCTCCATAGTTGCAGTTTGCTTCCGGATTGACTTGTTTAGCAGGCGAGTACTCGTAAACGAATGGCGCTATAGGGTTGAGATTTTATATATATACTAATTATGAGTGCTCAATTAGTATGACACTAAGCGAGCTACCCTATCCCCACTCCATCCCCTCCATTCCGCGAACTTTTGGACCTCCCCTCGTAAGTACATTATGGGAAAAAAACTATTGTAGGAAAAACATATTGTTCCATTTTTCTTTTTAATATTTTCAATTTCTTCTTTTCACTTTGGTTGACCTGGATGTGTGAAAGTTTACTGATTGACGCGTTATCAAAGCTGACTCTGTGTCACTTCTCGTCTTTATACCGTTGTTAAAATCTTGTTGTAACTCGCTCAAAGTTAGTCAACTCGAGCTTTCCATTGTGAAGACGTGTTGAGACAGGTGATACATTTTATATAAGCCTTGCCTGCACTTAAGTTGTTCTATACACTGAGTGCCGAAGGTTTGCGACTGAAACTTTTAAGTGTGCTCTGAATTTTACGTATCTCTGTTAGTTTAATTCTAACACATATACATAATCGGAATTTCAACAACGCTTGTTAGTGTTTATCGGTCGTCTAAATATCATGACTTCTCTTTCATTAATACGAAAAACGAGAGAAATAACATGATACTTAATCAATGATTAACTGTAATTGGTTTTGGTGAAATTAGCACTTAAGATTAGATTTACTTGTAAATACACATACATATAAAAATACTGTTTTTTCAACTTTAGATAGTTATTAGGTAGTTTAGTCTTCAGTTTCAGGTTTCGAATATGAACTGGAAATAATAAATAACCACCTACATACACCTACAATTTCTACACCAACAACTACACCTACAACCTACATCTGCTACCTATAACCTACCTCTACTACCTACACCTACAACCTACTTACTACCTACCCCTACAACCTACAGGTATGTATGAAAGAGATAAATTGACCACTGAGTGTTGGAGATTAATACAGTACTAATATCGCTAATAAAAAGTGTAAAATTAGGGTTATATTGTATTTTAATGTCTAAATATAAATAAAAAATAATAATTTTTTTTCAGTCAGGCCACCTTCACCACTTATTTTCATTCATTAAAATCGGTAAGCTATTTCGGAAGAGTTCTGCCACAAATACCAAGACACGATAACTTTTAACCGACTTCCAAAAAAAGGAGGCGGTCATAAGTTTGGCTGTATCTTATACTTTAAACGAGACGATCTTGTATACAAGGGCTGCACTAAAAGTATCGGGAATGGAATATTTCCACTGTTCCTGTCATATTAAAATCTTTTTAATTTAAAACTCCTTGGTTTTAAAAATCGAATACCGTTTATTTATTTAAAAAAAGATTCTCGGTCTTGTCACAAGGTCTTGTCAAACTTGTTTAGTCGTTGAGAAAATGGAATTGACTCGAGAAAATTCTAGAGCGATGATTTATTATGACTTTCGAAGTGGTTTAACACAAAAACAGTGTGTTGACCGGATGATTTCTGCATTTGGTGATGAAGCCCCATCCAAAACCACAATTTATCGCTGGTTTGCAAATTTCAACGTGGACGTGTCAAGCTCAGTGATGATCCCCGTCAAGGTCGTCCAAAAACTGCAGTCACCCAAGAAAACGTTGATGCTCTGCGTAAGCTGATTGAGGAAGATCGACATGTGACATACCGCGAAATTCAGGCAACTTTAGACATTGGCATGAGTCAAATACAAATAATCTTGCATGAACAATTAGGTGTAAAAAAGTTGTTTTCCCGATGGATACCGCATTTGCTCTGTGAAGAGCAAATAGCGGCTCGCGTTACTTGGTGCGTCAGAACTCTCGAAAGATTCCACGCAGGATCCTCAAATGCTGTATACAACATCGTATCAGGTGACGAATCCTGGATATACGCGTACGAACACGAAACAAAAAACCAGTCACGAGTTTGGGTGTTCGAAAATGAGTTAAAGCCAACAAAAATTGTTCGTTCACGGAGTGTTGCAAAAAAAATGGTGGCCACGTTTGTCTCCAAAACCGGCCATGTTGCGACTATTCTTCTTGAGGGACAAAGAACGGTTAATGCAGAATGGTATGCTAACATTTGTTTGCCACAGGTCGTTTCTGAACTCCGTAAAGAGAACTGCAACCGCCGCATCATCCTCCATCACGACAATGCGAGTTCTCACACCGCGCACAGAACAAAAGAGTTTTAGAGCAAGAAATCATAGAATTATTAGACCATCCGCCGTACAGCCCCGACCTAAGCCCTAATGATTTCTATACATTCCCTAAAATAAAGAATAAATTGCGTGGTCAGAGATTTTCATCACCTGAAGAAGCTGTGGACGCCTACAAAACGGCCATTTTGGAGACCCCAACTTCCGAATGGAATGGTTGCTTCAATGATTGGTTCCATCGTATGGAAAATGTGTCAAATTTCGCGTAGAATACTTAGAAAAGCTATAAATACATTTTTAAATAGTAATGTTGTGTCACTTTCTTGATTCCCGAAATTTTCAGTGCCGCCCTCGTAATATATAATCAGTATTACCACGGCTACAAACAAGTATTACCATGAAATTTAGTATGCAGGGAGTTTTGGGGGAGAAAAATCGATCTAGCTAGATCTTATGCTTTAGAAACTGCGCAATTTTAAGCAATATATTATTTTTTTTCATTTCGTCGTGCAACAATATATAAATCATTTCGTCCTAGCTCATCGTCGCAGCTCCACCGTCTATAGACCGATTTTCAAAATTCTTCTTTTGATGTAAAGGGTATACTTTCAAGTTGGTCCCGTTGTCACCAAATTGGTGACATGATAATAAGATCCATGAGGAATCGAGAGAACTTCTCGAAATTTATATGGACACATATAGTGATTTTGACTTTTTCTGAAGTAACCTAAACATGCTACCAAAAGTAAGATTTTGCACCAAGGTATATACTGGATCCAAAAGTACTAAACAGAACTCCTGACTCCTTATTGATAGATGTTTGGGGATTTCGGCGTTGTTTAAAGAACTGCAAACATATGCCAATATATCAATTACAGTAATCATCATCATCACCACCATCATCACACCTAATATCATAACATTACGACGATATAATAGGTATTTCTCATAGTATTTTACACAGACACGGAAATTTTTGAACATTACTCTGCCATTTGTGGACATATTTACAAATTTTTTTTGTTGTTGCAAAGGTTATAATTCGAAGTTTGTCGTGGTAAATTAATGATGCGATCCATGATGAATCGAGGGAACTCTTCGAAATTTATATAAACACATATAGAGATTTCAACTTTTTCTGAAGTAGTCTAAGCATATGCTACTAAAATGAAAACTTTTTACCAAGGTATACCCTGGATCTAAAAGTACTGAACAGAACTCCTGAGTCCTTACAGATACACGTTTGGAGATTCCGGCGTTGTTTAAAGAACTGCAAGCATATGCCACCATGCAACTTACAGTAATCATCATCACCGCCATCTCCACAAGAAACACCAACATATTATTATTAATATGATATAGGTAAAGTTTTAACCATTTCTCTTCTCAAGTTTCGTAACTTTGATGTCGGTACCAGCCAAGTTCTATTTTAAATATTGTTTTATCAGGATGTTGTTCGGGCTGGTACCGACTTAAAAATTATGAAGATTGAGTAGAGAAATAGTTTAAATTTTAGCCAAATTTAAAAGAGGAACTATTTAGAAAATAAGTTGTATTTCATACTTTTTTGTGCACTTGTACTTTGAAAGTAGAATTTAATTTTTTGCTTAAAAATAATAATTTTTCTTTTTATACTTAAATAAGATATTATTATCGATATCGACTTCAAAAATGGGAACATGTTCGTATGAATTTCGTACCAAAAAAAAAGTGAACTAAAATAATATGGAATTATTTAGTTGATGATAATCATAATGTCGTTAACATGGTCGGTAAAGACCTGCTGAGGCTCACGTCTCTCCTATGTGAGGAGTACCAGGCCGTAGTCCACCACCCTAGATTATGCCGTGTCGGGGTTAGTTCACACCACAACCACACGCGACGCTACGCGGCGCTACCTATTTATGATAGCTATTGAAAATTGAACTTTATGCACTACACATAAAGATACACGTTTCATATGACATCAATCATACAAGGCATATCTTCTTGTGTGATGAATAAAGTTCGCAAGTCGCGACTCGCTTCTCTGTTCGTTTCGGCATGAATTAATCCTTACTTACTTAACTAGCTAGCTCATAGACTGAACAATTTTCTAAACAATATTGTTAAGTAAAACTTTTGCTGACAAGGGCATATCCTTGTCAAAAAATTATTCATAGATTCGCAGATTTGGACACGCCGTACGATAATCGCTCTGACGAGGGTATATCTAGCAGACACCTGTGACATTCAACTGAATGTCAGTGAATTAGCACCGAAGTTGATATTTATTTAGACCTTAGACGAAAAGGTGATAATTCATAAAAAATTATAATTGCATAGTTAGTAAGTTTCGTCGCTAGCACCGTCCGTATGACCTTTACCATAGTAGTAGACGGAAAAATTTAAAACGATGACCAACGAGAAAATACGGACCATGATTTACAAATTCCTCTTAAAACGCAATTCATTTGAAAGGTTTTAAAATGGTCCAATAAAAAATAAGGGTCGCCTTTTGCAATATCATCGCTTGAAGTCAATAGACCCTTTTGATAAAATGAGGTCTTTCATCAATAAATCGTTTGAGAATTAAGGGCATAATATATTACTACTACGTTTTAATATGTCAACCGCAGAAAGGAATGCTTTTTTCTCGTCAACACAACTGTGGCTGTATGAAATGGACCATTTATCCACTCAAGTATCAGTGCCTTTGACGTACAGGACTGAGTTTTTCCAGGCAGTGACATGGTTTGGTTAGCGAAGTCCATTTTTACAAAAAATATTCGATGGAAAATGCTAAAAATTAAATGGAAATAAAAAATCAGAAGTTATCAAAATAATCAAAGAATTATTATTGATGGTAAATGCCATAAGCCTCGGCCATAAATCAATTGAAAATAGTTACGTTCTTAAATATAGGATTAAAATTTGATAATAAAATATTATTTTCCATACTTACTGAAAATTTCAAGAAACATAATAAAATAAAAAGAAAGTAAACCTCCATGTTCTCATTATAAATATGTCGACACATAAACGTAGGGTATTCTAAAAAAACAATTACTCAGTTAAAAGCAATATAAAAAAGTCATAAAAGTGAGCTTTTTAAGGAGATGCGAAAGCCATGTATAGTGCTCTAAAGAATAATAAGCCTTGAAGTTTGTTTGTTTATTTTCTGCGTAATGTTATTTTGTGCTTTTATAGGGTAATATTAAAATTGACGTGCTTATTATTATCCTTGGGGATAAGGCTGGGAGTATAATATGATCCGGGCTCCGGTGGGCCCGTGAAAATCCAGAGCACTGAATGCTCTCACAGATCATATAGTCCTGGCCTAAAAATGGTAGGTACAAATCTGGCAGTTATTGAAAATTTTAAAACGGGCAATTGGCCCACCACACTTACCCACCACTGCAACTCCTGTGTAGCCAGAATCGACAGTGGTAACCAACCGCAAAAACCCTTTGATATGATCTCAGGGGTGCCCGGGGGACATGCTAAATCTGTCTTGGAACCCGCATCGAAATTAATCAGAAGATTGTAGGAGGAGTAGGAAGTATTCCAGTTTCCCTTCCCAAGCAAAGCGGGAGACAGCAAAAATTGTGATGACAAAAAGTCAGAATTAAAGGGGAAGCACCACGGGAATAACATGTTTTTTTTTTTAGTTATTGAAAATTGAGATCTTGGTTACCTTGGTTATTTTAGAAGATCGTGTACAGAGAATCTTAGCATGCATAAACTCAATTTGATAGTCCCGACTAAAAGAGCACGGTCATCGTCCGAACCTAGGTTCACCTTGGCAAGTTCGACGTAATTACGTAACGTATTACTAACGCATGAAAAACATATTATTAAATTATTTGGGCTCCTGCGAGATCGCACTAACTTTAAAAGGTAGATGATTAGTCCTTCAGCAAAAAAAAATAACAGCAAATATGCCCACACAAAAATGCAGCCAATTTATATTTTAAAAAGTTGCTAGTAATATGCCTTTAAAGTTCAGGCAAAATAAAACAAGCAAAGATAATGTAAAAACTTCGGCAGTATTTTCTTGATAGTCGAACCCCTTTCTTCCACACCATAAAACTTTTATAGAAGGTGACATCCCCAGAGAATAGTTGTAGGCGTTTGGGGATGATAAACTTTTTAAGTTCTCGAATGATTCAACCGGCTTAAGGTTTTAGACCTTATTGTGTTTTCGTCCAATTTTCATGTATAAAAAGTGCTCTCACGTCATCAACATCATAAGTTGGTACTAGGCATATTTATGGAACCAATTTTCAGTTTTATGGAATAAAGTTTGAAAATCTACGCGTTTACCCCATTTTGATTTTGTTGGAAAAATTGGTCTTGATTGTACTGATGTTTACACCTTATAATTTTTACAACCTTACTGTAAAATCTATATATATGATAAGTATTTATTAAACTATCAAGTCAACACAGTATCTGATAGAGTGAAAGCGGTAACGGTACTCAAAATGTTTATATTGAGGCGGTACAACGGAACACTCTTTACTATAATATGTGACGAATTACTGTTTACCGTTACTTATGCGATAGTAACAAGTTACTTTCCGCGGCTGTGGCTGCAAGAATTTATATTAAAGTTTTAGGTTTAAAGATTCTTTATTATTAAGAAAGGCGAGCTGCCACTTACGTGATAACATGGTTGTCTTATTTGTCTAAATACAATGATCGTTCGTCGTCGAAAATACATTTTACAGTAATCTTATACTTTAAACGAGGACAATCTTGTATATAATTATATAATATAATCTGTATCTCGAAAACGGCTGCAAGTATTACCACGAAATTTAGTTTGCAGGAAGTTTTTGAGAGAAAAATCGATCTAGCCAGATCCTTTCCCTGGGAAAATGCACATTTTTAAGGCTCCGTAATACTTAAGGATCCCTTATAGTTTCGCTCTGTCCGTCCGTCTGTATGTCTGTCTGTCTGTCCGCGCCTCTAGCTTCTGTAATTATGAATATAAATGGATGAAATTTGGTACAGTTATGGATTGTTTATAGATCTCGGGTTTGGCATCATAAAATAATAATTATTTTATATTTTAGGGGGCTATATACAATTCATAACTGTACCAAATTTTATCCATTTATATTTATAATTACTGAAGCTAGAAGCGCGGACAGACAGACAGACAGACAGACGGACAGAGCGAAACTATAAGGGTATCTTGTCTATTACGGAACCCTAAAACACATATATTATATATAGCTGATTACGTCAACTTAATCAGTACGAGGTACGAGCCAAAAAGTAAAAACCGGCCAAGTGCGAGTCTGACTCGCACAGAGGAAACCGTACCAAACGGCAAAAAATATTTGTTACTTTTAGTATTAACTTGTTCTTATAGCGGCAACAGAAATACATCATCTATGAAAATTTCAACTCTCTAGCTATTCATGAGATATAGCCTGGCGACAGACAGACGGACGGACAGCAGAGTCTTAGTAATAGGGTGCCAATAAGATCCCTAAAAAGTATCTCTTTAGAGAATACTTTTTCTTATTTACGTTTTGCGTCGTATTTAGGTAGACGACTTTTTATTAATTTATGGGGTCCAAAGGGTATAATTTATTACTCTAAATTTGACGAATGAGTCCCTTGACTAGTAGGTATAAAATCTATTTTTCGTTAATTTTTGACTGAGTTTTATCTGAATTTAAAAGCTCGACGTTACGATCAAATAATCTTCAGCTTTCTTAATCAATGATCTATTAAAACTATATTTCATTAATTTTTAAAGTATGAATTATATCTTTAGCTAGAGAAACAAACTAAATTTTAAGATTGTGGCAGTGACAAGGGAGACAATTCTATTATTATCGGTTAAATCTCCTTTGGATTTTTAGACTATCTCGGTCGCGTGGGCATGATATGCCGCGTATGCGAATGAGTCAGCGCGGTTACGACAATTGGACTTCAGACTCAGACGTAATGATGATTTTTTGCAGTTTTCTACAATTTAGATTACTATATCATCAAGATATAATCTTGATGATCTAGTTGTGGTTAATTCTTTTGATTCTTAGCATAGGTAGGTACAGTAGAACCGTGTTCTCAATGTCTTTGATAATTAAAAGAAAGGAACTAAATAAATCTATAACATACCTAAATTACGAGTATGCTCAGCTGAAACATCGTATGTAGACAATATATTTTGTCGCAAAAGCTTGCTATAAGTAAAGTATAAGTAGTATAATAACCGTGTTATAAATTATATAAGTAATATTATTTACGAATTAAGTCATTATAAATAATTATTTACTTTGCAAATTCTCAGATTATAAAACAAAACGAAATTTTTGATTATAAATATACCTCTCAATATTACGATGTAAACAAAGCAATGTTATAGTGAGTGCTTCAGTCGCCTAGTCGGTCGAAAGCATAGAGATAGTATTTTTACCAGTAAGATGAAAGCCTCTTTTCATAGATCCATATTCCTTAACACAGATTGTTCATTATTATCCTTTCGAATATTCATTTATCTTTCAATCTGCCAAGCTATTAATTTTACTTAATAATGAGCACTTATTAAAGCAACTTTAATTTCACAATGCACATAGACATACATTTCTTAATACACCAAATTAAATATCAGATTTCTACTTTAGATTCGATAGTAGAGTTTATAATATTATGATTATCTATCTGACAAAACAGACTCACGGTCTGAGTAACAAGATTATCTAAGTACTTAATTAGCGGGTATCTGCATTATTTTTACGCAGCCAAAACGTGTGGCCTATGTCATAGCTATGTGTGTATGCTGTTAGCTAAAATATTTTATTGCCGCAATTCCACATTCCTAACAACATCGCATTGTAATAATAATATGATTGTAATGGTATTGAGTCTGGAATAGTCCCGCGGATCTGAACCAACTGCGGACAATCCCTATTGTTGTTTTGATTAAATTTCGTCAGACTGATGCAGATTGTTCCTTTTACGCAGCACTAGCGGAATTGAAATTGACGAGAACAATATTTTTACGTGGAATTCATATTATGTTGAAACAAAACAAAAATACTCTTTATGTGTCATGTTTGATATTTCGGTAGTAGGTATTGTATATTTTCATACCACTTCAATAGTTTTAAGCGTTGCTGCGGTTTCTATCAATGAAAAATTAAACAAAAAAGTCGTGGAATACATTACAACTAATGAAGTTAAATCTTAAGAATAAAAGAAATTTATTGAATAGAAATGACTAGTAACGCTTCAGTGGACTGCCTCGTCCCTGAACGTTGCACTAACGTTACTAAACTCTTTCTTCATCTTATTTGATCGCGTATAAAAGACACTATAGTCCATAGTACCAGCATAGAAACTGCAGCAATCAACATGAGGTTGGTTGTGGCTATTGGTCTGCTTTGCCTAGCGGCGGTATACGCTAGGGAGCTAGGTGAAGAGGAGAAAGACCTAGTCGCGGCGGCCAGCGATAAATCCCATCACCACGAAGAAGGTGGTGGCAAGGAGCACCATGCGCACCATCACCACGAACACGGTGAAAAAGGACACAAAGGACACAAGGGACACCATCATCACCACAAGGGCGAGCACGGTGATCACGGAAAACATCATCACGCGGGACACCATCACGAGCACGGCGGTGGACACAAAAAACATTGGGATGAACATGATCATCACGGCCATCATCACGAGCATGGACACCACCACAAGGGAGGCAAGCACGGACACCACAAACATCACGACAAGGGAGAAAAGACTGACGGCTACCATAAGAAGTACCACAAGGACCACTTCCATAAGGACCATCACTTCTACGATGACCACCACAAGGAAGGCAAGCATCACAAGCACGGGGACCACCACGGTCATCACCACAAGCACGGAGGCGGTCATAAGAAGGGCGGACATCATGAGAGCGGCCACCACGAGCATCATCATGGCAAGAAGGGCCATCATGACAAACATCATTACGATGAGGACCATCACGGCCACAAAGGTCATCACGGTCATGAGGAACATCACCATCATCATCATGACCATGGCAAGAAGGGCGGTCATCACGACCATAAAGATTGGGGTTTCCACCATGGAAAGCACTGATCTCTTTACAAGCTGTGATTTTTATACACTAGTTTTTAGCACTTCCAGTAACTTCTTCCAGTAACTTACAATAATAGGTAGCTAGTCAAAGTAAGGAAGTGGCTCAACAATGTTACAAAAAAATTGACGAGTATTATTTTCCAAAACTAAGTCGTCATAGTCTGGTACTATATGTGATTTTAGACGCTGTTGCTGACCAAGACGTGTTTTACCAATTTTCACAGCTGTTTTTGTTATATCTATTGTCTAAAGAATAATCTTATCACCTTACTGTTAATTAATTATTATAGCATATAATCTATTTGTTAGAAAATATTTTGTTACTTTTGTATTAAATAAAAATATATATAATCTCATAATTTTCTTTTATGTTCTCCGCTTAGTTAACATTTTTAAGCTCGGTGCTGCAAATCCTAAAATCGTAAAGGATATTGGGATTTTTATTATGGAACCCACGGCGACCAAAATTAAAATTAGGTTAGATGTAAGCGTAATTGCATCCTAATTAAAATAGCATAGATCGCATATTTGCAAGAGGGTAGGGTAAAATATACTGTAATATTTTAACTCATTTCAACGAATATTATATATACTATTATATTCATATAAAATAATATAACTAACAATTTATTGATATATTAATAATTTAGAACAATGAAATGTGAATTAAATTGTACAATATGATAGTATTTTCGTTTGTAGTCGCTAGTTCTTTTTAAGCGGCAAAAAAATTTCTAAGTGTAAATGATGACTTGAATTTTCACTTTGAAAAAAATACGATTATTACTTTGCAACTGGTTTATTATTAAGTTATTCTTAGTTTGGTTTGTTTAAATATTGCAGCAATCACCAAACCTGACGGGATTTCTCTAATTAACAAATAACGTTACAGTGTTAGCGTGCCTACATTTAAACTGTGTTAAGGTTTCTTCAGAAAAGTGTTTAGCACTTATATTGCTGAAAATCATAGACTAATATTTAACGGACGGTGCATATTATCGAGGCTAGAATGCCCCTTCCCCCAAAATACGTAATACTTGAACATCTACACTTATATAATAAATAGAAAAGGTTTGATTGTTTGCATCAAATTTACTCCGAAACCGAAACTACTTAACCGATCATCATGAAATTTGGCACGTATATAGAGTAGAACACGGGGAAGGCCACTTTTATAGCGAGATAATGTACACTTTTATATTATAGCGAGATAATGTACGGTTCCTGTGGAATACTGTATTAAACGCTTTTACGTAAAAACTAGTTAACCGATCATCATAAAATTTGGCTCAGATCTTTATCCCTTATGCTTGTTTTTATCGGGGGAAAATGCAATTTTCTGTTTGAAATAATTCTAAAAATCTGAACGTTTCCTCGTTCGTCATTGTTAAACTAGACATTTTTATTCACAGCCTCCGTGGTCCAGTGGTTTAGAGCTTGGCTCTCGACTCGGAGGTCGTGGGTTCGATTCCCGAATTGGAACAACAAAAAATGTTGTTTCCAAGTTTGTTGTTGTAGGACAATGCAGGCTGATCACCTGATTGTCTGACAATTAAGATGATCCATGCGTCGGATGGGCATGTAAAAAGTCGGACCTGCGCCTGATCTCTCGGCAGTCGTTTCGGTCTGTCCGTCCCACTGGATTTCGAGAGTAAAGGAAGAGAGAGTGCTCTTGTGTACTGCGCACATACTTGGGCACTATAAAATATCTCCTGCGTAGCTGGCCTGGTTTCAATGAAACCGGGCACTGTCACCGAAATCGATGCTATTATTATTAGACATTTTTATTACTAAAGATTAATTTACGAAAGTTTCGATGGTGAAAACAAAATGTGTGGATGGTACAGCAATAACTCTGGCCACAACCCTTTGATCTTTTGTCAAAAAACCGACACCGCACGGATCTAGGCCAAGTTGCGTTCACAGTTGTGGGCCATCTTTCTAACACGCACCAATCTTTAATCTACACGATGGCCCATAACGTTATGGCATGGCCATATCATGATAGCCAACGTGAAGAAGGGCCATAATATGACACAAGATATTACATAGTAATTTCAAAATTAAAGTCTGTTGTCACTTACATTGTAGTATGATCAATTTTCAACATATGACGTCACTTTTTCCCTGTATGAATGTTTAGGCTGAATGTATGCAACAGTTTGTCCTTGTGTGTCTGTGCTGAAAGCCAGTTACGTAGTAGTAAATTAATTGTATAATCGGTTTTCGTTTGAAGATTATTTCAAAGTAAATATTATTATCTTTATAGCATTATATAGAAAACGAATCTAGGAGCAAACAAAGTGAACATTGGTGATTTCAGAGAATACAAGCTACAAGTTTTTGGAAAACACGAGTCTCGTCAATAGGGTTTGAGCTGCGACTAACTAGTCTATAGACAGTGGTATATAACACAAACATAATATAGTTATTGTGAAAGAAATAAGAGCCTTCCCTATTCCTAGAAAATATTATAACCCTCTTCCATAAAATAAAGGAAATTGGCAGGTTTATTTATCAAACTTTGTTATGTTGCCCCGTAAGTAGATACAAACAAGGTAGCTGTAAGTATGTGCATGCAGTGTACAGTTTTATAACTAAGCCAATTTGTATTCCGATTCCCTAGGCTCCGATAGCGAGGTACGGCCATCTCACACGATCATCGACGTTTCGTTGATGACGACGCGTTTGTCACTGATAAGAAAAAATGATTTAGTACAAGGACAACATTCAGCGAAAGAACTAAAGAGTTTAGAGTAGGTGTATTTTATTTAAAAAAAAGCAACGAAAAATTTACTGAAAAATATAATAAAGTTTCTATACCTCTAAACCCTATGTCAATATTATGAAGTATGTTATTTTAAAGGTAAATTATATATTAAATACTCCTTAAATAATGTTACAATAAAAAATAATTAGGAAAATATGTACCTATGCTTATATTATTTATTATATTATAACCTATTATACCTCTTCAACGCAATTTTGCATATTCAAACTCAAAGTTTCTTTAGCAAATGACGCAAATACTTTACCGCAAACCATGCCGCATTATTAACGTAAATTAGGCATGAAAATTTTGTTTCGAAACACTCTAGAATAAATGTTTAGCCGACATCGCCATTCACCTTTAACTTTGATGACTTTTGATTTATTTGACTTTGATGACTACTATTTGGGATCGTAAAACGCTCATGGAACACTTACAATGTTTTGTTTTATAAAAATGATGAGTAAAAATAATAACAATGCATTAGTAAAATATTAAAAAAAAAAGACACTTAATATGTTACGAGCCTGCAAAATTAATGTTTCTATGTAAATGAACTTACAATAATACAGTGGTTAATGTAATATCATTAACGGTAATAAGTCTGGTTGGAGCTAATACGAGAGGAACAGCAATAGGAACAAATATCTGGGAAATAGTTAACTATAATGCATTTTCAGCCACATACCTTTATTGCCTTCGCAACTTTCCAATTATCAACGTTCAAATAAACCTAAGTAGTATCTAAGCTTCTAAAGCTGATTACTTTGTGTCGACACACGTTATATACATAGTCTGTAACTCGTGTAAAGGTTGATCCGCACGTACCACAACCACAATACCTACATGGGAACTGAATAGATTTTTTTTAAATTAAATAAAAACAAATTACATGCCTAAAGCCCGTAATAATTGTCATATCTGGGTAAAAAGGATTTACCCAGATATGACAATTATTATGCTCAGGATATTTATAAAACTCCCTCAATTATTTTATAATAATATAAAATAATTGTGGCTAAACTAAAATCATGGTCGCCGGTCACCTTAATTCCATCGCCCTTTTAATCATTTTGTTTACTATTGTGTTTTGCCCGTCTCGTATGTCCATTCTAGCGTTATACTCAAATACTTCTTCGGCTGACGCTTCCATCGTTCATCTGATGTTCCTGGCATGCAATGGCGTCCTCAAAGCAGTTGGTGTAGTAAACACAGGTGTTGGTGTGTCGCGAGAGTGCTGCAACCGCGTGAGGTATGGATGTCGTTAATGCTCAGCCTGTCGCTCCTAGTCTGTGAAATTATCAGAATAGATATTAGAGAGATGCTGAAAGAGTATTGAAATAACCTAGTATCTATTGATAAGTGGTTAATCACATATTGAAATTTACTATTGAGATTATTATTATCTTTGAAAAAGCCTAGGTTGGTCAGTTACGTCAGGTTTTCCGATGAAATTTTGTAAATAAACACACACGACACAACAGATCCAGACACGTTACAAAAATCATTGAGCAAATAAAAATTACATTCCGTATGTATTGATCCCCAATAGTTGCTGTGTATCACGTACATTAAAACAAAAATAATATCTTCCCTATCAATATTTAATGGTATAGGCACTTCTTTAAAATAATATGCAAGTACCTATAGGTATATGAAAAACCGGCCAAGAGTTTTGTGTATCAAGCGGCATGAAATATCACGTTTGTTGTATGGGAGCCCCTTAAATATTTTTCACGTTTGTTGTATGGGAGCCCCTTAAATATTTATTTTATTATGTTTTTTAGTATTTTTAGTATTTGTTGTAGTTTCCTGTTTGTTATAGTATTTGTTGTTATAGCGGCAACAGATATTTATATCACCTGTGAAAATTTAACTGTCGTTAGACTGGTCGTCTCATAAGCCGTGACAGTTATATACAGCCTGGTGACAGACGGATGGACAGCGGAGTCTTTGTAATAGCGAGTCTAGTATAAAAAGAGAGACCCTTTGGGTACGGAAACCTAAAAATGTAGGTTGATGAATTTAGTCTAAATTGTAAAAAAATCGCTTCTCAAGGGACCTGAAATATTCACCCGAATACCTATTTAATAATTAGGACAAATTTAGTGCTCTCGAAGTCCTAACATGGTCGTAATCGTTTTCGTAACTTTTGACTCAATCAAATTAATACCACAATGTAAAAGTAAAGAACTGGTATAGTCACACCTTTATAATAACGTTATTCATAAATCTAACAGTAATAGTAACTGTAAATAGTAACCTGTGAGAGTGATTGCCTAACAAAAGCGAAGACTTTAGTGTTATCCGTTACTTTTGAATGTGGATAATTGATGTGTCTTTGTGATAAATACAAAATTAATGAAGAAACTGTAGACCTATAAATTCTTCTAACAATACTGATATAATACTAACTTTTTCCCGCGGCTCCACTCGCGTAAAAATAGTATCGGGTATCCCACAGTAAAACTGTACTTTTTCGGGATAAAAAGTAGCATATGTTTTAATCCAGAGCCTAAGCTACTACCATAGCAGATTTCATCGGAATCCGTTCAGTAGTTTTTGCGTGAAAGAGTAACAAACATCCATCTATCCATCTCCTCACAAACTTTCAAGTTGGATGTCAATAACCGGAAAAAGTTAAAAAAATATATAACTACAAAATTGACGATTTCAACGACTAGCACAATATAACTAATAGCTCTTTTATACTTGTATGGTTTTTTTCTTTTCAGTTGTTTATTTGCTATAACGTAGTAAGTGTATATAAATGACGATGATGGTTGTTCATATTATAGGAAATAATATAAAATAGGTTCACATATTATGTAATATTGAAGTACTTACATACTGTAGTGATGAATATTTGAAAATAAAAGCGAAAAGTTTTGCCCGAAAGGTATAAATGTGTGAGTTGGTGGTAGCAGGCAGCATGTATCACCATTCACCAGTTATCGTCCCTGGACCCACGCCAAACTAACGGCCAAGTGTTGGCCAAACTCAATATTGTTAGTACCAAGACAGATAGTTTCTTGTCTGTAAAAGTGAGTTACATCATCTTGTTAGTGGTAGTAGGTTTAGTATTATTTATTGGAGTAAAATTATTTAGCATTGCTGTAATTTATTTACGTTCTATATCTTCGTTTGCATAAAACAAAGGAAAACGGAACCCAATTTTTCAAACGGAATCCTAAGACAAAAGTAGCCGGAACAAACAGACAGACAAACAGACAGACCACCAGACAACATTTTTAAAAATTGTTGTTTTTTTTTTATTGTAAGTACCTACCGTATGTTCTTTCAAGTAAATGCATATTATTTACTTAAAAGTTGTTAATTTAAAATCACAAACAGGCACTTTAATTTTATTTATTTGTAATTTGTATAGACTTAAACACTTAATACAAACAGTTTACAAAGGCGGGGTTAATGCCTTGTGGCTTTCTCTACCAGCCAACCAAAGGTGATGCAAAAAGCGGCATATTCATTGTAAGAAAATAAAGGTTGAAATAAAATATAAATGTTACATATATAATAATAATATATAAATAAATATTGCTTACTAATAAAATGGACCAATAAGTAATAATTCCTCCATGCTAATGCATACATAAAATATACTGTAATAGAAAAGGTTACAGTAAAAAAAACAACGAAATAAAATCAGGACATATTTTTGAAGGTTTACCATTATTGCATAATACGAACCGCACATATTTTCACTAATTTAGATACTCTATATATTATGTACGTTACTTATAACATTTAGTAACAGAAGATAAATAAACCTAGATTGTAGCTACTTTAAGAGGCAGGTCAAATAGTTTGGAAGTAAACTCGTAGCGAATAAAGAAAGCGACAGTTGAAAGTCCTAACTAAAGAGGTATTACGTTAATTTTGTTTACAGAGCTCTTGCAATATTTTAACGAGTTGAAATGTTGAACCAAATATAAGGAATAATGGTAGCAAATTAAGATTTTTAGATGACATAGTTTTATTTGATGTAAGTAGGTACAAGTTTTATAGATACAGCCATATAGTATTTAAATTTATAATGCATTATTTCAAAATTAAACCTATAACGATACCAGCCGTTCTTCTTTTTGTCCAGTCCAGACCTATGTTTTTGTGGTATTCACAAAGCATTTCAGAGGCTATAATATAATCCACATAACTAAAGTAAGTAAGTGCCAGCTACGCTGGGTTAGACAGATGTTACTACAGAATATAATCCAAAATTTTCAATAATACAGGTGTCAGTTCGTTGTTATTAAATAATATAGGTACTGCCTACACAAATGAAGAGTCGCGACGAGTAATATCTTAATGCAATAAAGGTAGTTATGTCATAAGCTGAAAGCGTCTGTTAAATATTTTACTTAATAACAAAATCTTTTAATTTATTGTTTCAAGTTATATTTTTAAATAATTTTATTAAATAAGCTAGTTGAAAAGTACATATTAAAGTCTCCTATAAATGTTCATAATTAATTTATGTTTCTCTTGTCTACGTTTTTGTAACGGAAACATATTGTGTTTCCTTCAATAATTTTATCTGCAATTGGTTTATTTCCAAATAATAGTAATTGGCTGTTAAATTACTACCTACCAAATTAAAGTGAAATCCAAGCCTTGTTGTAA
The DNA here is from genome assembly GCA_037179445.1 of Phengaris alcon alcon. Taxonomy (NCBI): domain Eukaryota; kingdom Metazoa; phylum Arthropoda; class Insecta; order Lepidoptera; family Lycaenidae; genus Phengaris; species Phengaris alcon. The sequence goes on from JAYRCH010000073.1 coordinate 1,375,844, forward strand.
TTTTAATTATGATATACTCAACACATACTTTATTACATTTAGTACATTATATGCGTTTCTGCACGTGTGTGGTTTGGCAATTCTCACTTTACAACCACAAGTTTTCAAAAACGTGGGAGAGCCATGCTTTGGCACGAATGAGCATTCTCGACCGGATACCTAAATACCGTCGTGATATAAATAAGGCTTCCGTTGTGTTTCGCCGTGAGAGTGGGGTAACCGGAGACCAAAGGGGGGTTGGACCCAAGGACCACGAACGCACGTGCGCAATTACATCAGAGGAGTTAGGTACAAGTGTGTAACTGCTCTGGTGTTGCGAGTGTCCATGGGCGGCGGTAATAGCTCACCATCAGGCGATCCATCTGCTCTTTTCGGTCCATTTTATTTATAAAAAGTAGCGAGCCTTACAGTAGTCGCATATGATGTGTAACATTTTATGAAAATATTAAAAAAAAAACATAAAATGCTTATTAAGATTTTTTAATATGATAAAAAATACGGAAATTTTTCATTAAGCAGTGATAGCGATTAACGTCGAAATTTAAAAAAAGCTAAATACTGAAATATTTTATTCGAATCTGACGGCCAACTCTACCACCGCGCACTCCCATTTCACGAAATCACTCCCACAAATTGCAAGAAAGCGAGAGGAAAGATATTAGACTTCAAAAAGTATTGTTTCCTAAATAAATTTAATTTTATAACGTAGCGTATTTAGTTACCTTTAAGCTAGCTTACTAATTATTTATTCAGATTTATAGTCTCAGTCAGTAAAGATCTCTATCCTTCTTTGTCAGAGTGTGGAGAAATAATGATTATTTTTTCTGTCATTTCACTGACCGAAATTAAATTCCAATTGAATTTATTTTATCCAAATACTTTTAACCAAAAGTGTATGTGTTGTTCCAAACGCCAATGGCCCACTCACCTCTCAAACAAGCCGCTCGTAAAAACCGTCGATCATAAAAATATTTGATTAGTCTTTTCGCTCCGACATCGTACCAATTTGCCATCTTCAAACTTTCATCAGTTACGCACCGGCTGAATTATGTATTGTATTACAAAACTTATATTCATCTTCTTTCCCTATGTTCTTGGTTATTTTATTTATGACCGTTTTGGGGCCTTCAAAAATGCGTCAATTGAGGTTGCCAATGCCTATTGTGGAATACATTTTTTCATATCAACATTATTTTCAGGTCTTTATTCTTCTTTTTGTAGGCTAAAGCTCCATTTTGTAGTCATCATCTTGTACCTAAATAAAACTGTATTTTACGGTAGTCCGTAAAAATATTTTTTAGGTCGTAGTGTTCTATATTTTCGAATTTTCGACAGATGTATACGATCTTAAGAAAAATATTCATGTAAAGAGAAAAAATTAATTATTAGAAAAATATATTTTTTTTATTTATTTTTTCTACTCCAACTTACACAATTTGTACTTAAATAATATTATTAGCTTACAACAAAATTTTAATTATTCAAATTAGCAATTAGGCAAATTTATCAATGAGCAAATATCTAAATGTTTAATAATTAATATCTACTTCTGTTTAATTCATCATAGAAATCACAATCTATGATAATTTAAAATATCAAACCAATTAACGAATTTTATCAATTTATTTTCACGTTACTTTTAGGATACAATGGGTTTAAATCTTAACCATATATCTTCATCGACGATTCTTTTGAAGTTATAGTCGACTACTGGAAGTGATGATGGTGTTTTGTCTGACTTTTCTATGTCAAACTCCTTAAGGATTGCGCATGTGACGCTACGAACGATTTTCAATGCTAACTGCTCCCCTGTGGACAAAAAAATATGTCAAAACATTATATCATCATCATCGTTCACTAATAACCCTACTAATCACTATTCAGGTACTGGCTTCTCCACTTCACTAGGGGTTCAAGTAAGTAGGCGAGTTGGAGACATTATGGGCTTTCAAAATTTTTTTGCAAATAGCAAGGCCATACTTATCTTAAGCCTTAGCCTAACAAACCTTAAAATGACTTATCAGAAAGAACGTATGAAAATAAAATATTTGCTTTAAGTTTGCAACACGAAAGACAAAGCCAATATTCTTAAGATAACATTATTGTCCATTGAAAACAATAACTTCTTAATATTCTTTTGTTTATGGCCAATGCGTACGAAACTTCCCACAACTAAGCATTATGGTAAGATCACGCACCTATGTGGGTGGTAGTTTAATACATGAACACTTCTAGATTCTAGAAAATAATTCTAGAATCTAGAAGTGTTCATGTATTAAACTTGAAGGGGAAAAGGGGATACTTCAATACATATAGGTATTTTAGTGAAATTAGGTAAAAAATTATCAGTATTAGAAAATTTGGTAATCATTGAAGAGTATATACTCTTCAATGATTACCTAATTTTCTATGCTATGTATAAAGCTATCGCTAACATTAATATACACTGTATAATAATACAAGAACATCTTTCAAATTTTCATCTTGATTTTTGCTTAACTAGATAAATGTATATAGTGTGTGTGTGTGTAAATGTATATATCAGAAACTTCATATCAAATTTTCTTAGTATAATAAACACCAGAGATACCAAAAGCATCATAGTATTAATTTCTCTTTAGTTTTGAAATCCGAGCGAAAATCAATAACAAACTTTTTCAATATATTAGTTTTGTTTTAAATCTTTATTATTATATTTAATAAATATTGATACAGGTTTCTCGACGACAAAAACGACCTAAAGGCAATAATAATCTAGTAAACTGATATATTTTGAGAGAGAAACCAGACTGCAATGACGTAAAGTTACTCCTACTCTTAAATTTGACTTGTACATTTTGACAGCAAAAATTGTGAAGTACTTTCTATTATAAATCTTATTAGGGACGTGCTAAATTATAAATGGTACTACTAATCCACTATATTTTAAACACTTAAACTACTTAGTTTCTATACATTACATTGAAATAATGTACTTTAAAAAATTTAAAGTAACTGGTCGAGCTGGAACTTCGCCGATATTGAACATACTTTATTTAATTGAAAATACTTAAGTATGCAATACATACCTATACATTGTCTCGGTCCTAAACCGAAAGGTAGAAACGCTGGTATCTTTTCAGGGTCACTATCCGAAAATCTGTCTGGAATAAATTCCTTGCTTTTGTTGAAAAATTCTTCATCTTTATGTAAGTTTGCTACTGGCACAGTAACATTTAGACCGTTGTTAATATGAAAGTCTCTTTCAGTAAAGGTGTAGGTTCTAGTACACTTTCTAGTGATTACTGAATATGGTGAATGAAGCCTAAGTGTTTCTTTAATAACTTTGTTTAAGTAGTCATCTTCACTATTAGCTGCACACCTTCTTACTTTGCTCTGCACGTCTTGATGTTGAGCTAGTTCATACAAAAGTGCTACCAGTACATTGTAGCAGGGAATGTAGCCTTCGCTTATGAAAAGCAGAAACGCCGAATAAAAATATTCAGATTCCTGAAGCTTCGTTTTTCTATTCACGTTCACGTCATCATTACTTAAAACATCCACTTTCTTTATACATTTAAGTAGTCTAGATGAGCTCGAATACTTATTTAATTCTTGCAAATCTGAGACTGATACATCACTGAATCCAAACAAAACATAAACGGATGGGAAAATATTTTTAAGATAGCTTTTCAATTTTCCACTGAGAGATCTTTTTTCAATTGTTTCTCTTATGTTTTTAATAACAGACGTATCTACATTGTTATCAAGAAGTAAATCTTTGAAGACTACGTCTAATATCCCGGTCAATATCTGCTGAACCTTCAAATCTCCGCTGCTTCCTGACACACAATCGTGTAAACTGTCTTGAATATCGTCGCTTATGTGTTTCAATAGTAGCTCGTATTTTCTTCGAAGGAAGGTCCACTTTTCACCTTCCGCATAAAATAGGTTGTTTCGTAAACAAATATCCCTCGATTTGTCCAGTTCGCAGCCCCGGTAATGGAAATTCGAGAAATCTGTTGACAGTGTCTTTCTTACTGCTTCGGGATCTTTGATAATTAAGTCAGGAATTCGGCTCTTGATGCATCCAACGAATTTTTCCTTTGGATATTTTGTGTACAGTGTATCGACTTCCTCTGTTGTATTCCTCAAGCCTAGTACTCTGTGGTAATCGCTGCCAAAGAATGGTACCGGCATTTTGTACTGAATATGTCGGATATACCAGTAGCTGAAGAACTTTGTCACATAGTCGAATATTAGCGCGCCGATCAGCACGAGCATAACAGAAACATTTATGAGTACACTTTCGAAGAACATTTTGGCGTTCGTACCTTACTAGCTCGCCGGCAGACTGAGGCGCTGCGACTGTTGTAGGTCAAAATAACGGTACGGACTACGGAGGCTGGTTATGACTTCCAGTACGATCTGTACAACTATTTACGCGAATGGAAAATCAACCCTACTGCATTGATATAGAATGAGTATTCTATTTTCTTGGATCTTACAGATCCTTTTTAAGCATAAGAGTGGTGATTTTAATAATACAGCAACAAATTGTGACTATTCTTCTTTATTGGTACATATGAGAGAGATGTTTAACACAGATAAATATTACATAATATGAGAGATACTTAACAGAGATACGTCTATTGGGAGACGTATATCTATTTAAGATAATACTTATTATCTTATACATAATAATTATGTAATTTACCTATATTATATTTTACTCATTACTTAAATTTTACACAAATTACAAAACTTTATTCTACATAGAAATATCTTTAGATAAAAAAACTGCTTATGATAATTTAAATCAAAGGTCAATCCTTCCTCAATAGGAATAACCGGCCTGTTCCTACCAATATATTATATACAAATAAATAAAATGTCTGTTTGTAATTTAAAATTAACAGTTTTTAACTTGATACATATGAAAGTATATACTTAGTTGCCTATTTTGAAAACTAAAAATGGATGTTTGATGTTGGCATCTACTGTAGAAGTGCTATCCACCGTTTAACGTTTATATTAACGTTTTAAATAATACACAATAATTAAGTTTTCCATTTGTAGATGAATGTATACAATATTTGTGATAATGGAAGCTGTTTTCTCAAGGTTCTTTTTTGTAACATTGCTTGTCTTATTATTGCAAAGCTTTGATATTGGTGCTCTGTCTGAAACCAAAAATAATTAATAAATAGCTTAGATTACTGTTAACATTATGTAATATTTGTTAAGAACATGAGCATACTTTACCTGTAGACTGTATGAGTTATTTCAAAGAATTCATCGGCCTTAAAATGTATGGCTTTTCTAATGGCAATTATGTAATTGACGATTGTATCTTTGAACAAAACATAGAAATTTGTGAACTTTCTTTGTTTAGCTCGACGGCTAATATCCCTGAAAGATGATTACAAAAAATTAGCACAACTGTATTGTTTGTATTTTGTAAATAGGTATGGACTATGTACAGACATGAATAAAGCCCCCTGCCTGGCTGGATTGCGGATCCCGTCATGTAACCAGAAAAACTACAAAATAATCTAAATTCTGTAACCAATTATCTAAAAGAATCTCAAAAATATATTTTATGTTTTGCTATGTAGCAAACTTAGGTACCTTGTATCTCTTGTTCTTGTCCCATAGCATTCATTGAACGTCCTGGGTTCAATTGGATTTGCACCTTGCATTTTTATAGGTTCTTATCAATAAATAACTTAATATTTAGTTTAAAAACACTTAAACTTACAATACGTAATTTTACGTAGAACCTAACTACACCGTCCGTCAAATTAGTGTTCCTGCTCGCTATTTTCATACGAAAATTGTCAAGTACCGTTTACGCCATGTTACCTACGTAACTATCCAAAAAAGGTTCCTGCTACCGATTTAGTTTGTTCTACGTCCGCTAGAGGCGCTGTTATGGTTTTCGTACATTTTTTTTCGTTTACGTACACGTTATGATATTCGCAAAATGTTCCTGCTTTGGCTATGAACATAGTCTAAGGAGGGTTCCGTAACTATAACCTCGTAAAATATATTTTTTTAATTTCTTCAAAAGTTACTATCCGATTTCGTTTAAAATAATTTTCCTAAAGAGTATTTAGCATGATATATAACCACGGAAAGAGCAAGTTTTAAGTCTCATAGTTTAGACATGCCAATTTACAAACCATTTTGGAGGCCGATCACTCGTAAATGGTTGACTTTGTAAAAAAAGTAATATATAAAATCATGCTTTAACTTTAAAATACCTATTCAACGATACTCCACACGATGGAGTAGGATGAAAATATATTTTTCATCCACCCTTCACATGTATGAAGAGCCACCTCTAAAATATAAAATTATTATTATTTTCTCTTAAGACATTTATTTCTCACAAGAACTTACAATTCACTTTACATGATAAAACATTTACATTAAGTTACACAATACAAACTCACAGAACTCTCACACTCACAGATTCAGAACGTACAATGACGTGTCACAGATCAAATTCACTTCACAAATAATAGTTAGTCTTAACATTCAGTATCAAACACAATGAGGGTAGTTAGTAAAAACATAGGACGTAAACACAGAATAATATCGTACATATACTCGTATCACATAATTGGATGTGGCTAACTCATTTTTGGGTTTTGTAATATTTAGAGAAAAATTTTATTGAATATAGGTAATAAGTTGATATTTTGTTTACGGAAATGTAAAAATAATACCGAGTTAATCTTATTTTGTAAGTGTTATTTTATTTATTAGAATAAGACTAAATAAAGATATTATATAGATATTGTAGAGGCCTGTAGGGGAGTTGTACGTTATATAGTAATAATATGAAGTTTATAACATGAAATTTTTAAATAATATCATCATATTTTGTGATGCTAAAACTGAGATCTATACACAATCTATAACTATACCTTTCATCCATATATATTAATAATTATAGAAGCTAGAAGTGCGGACAGACAGACAGACAGACATAGAGATAGACAGACGGACCCGTCCGTCCGTCTGTCTATCTCTGAGCTAAAATATAAGAGTTCCTTATGTATTACGGAACCCTAAAAACGAGCGAGCCTTACAGTAGTCGCATATAATGTGTAGCATTTTATGAAAATATTCAAAAAAACAATGCTTTGTACGATTTTCTAATATGATGAAAAAAAATACGGAAACTTTTCCATTAAGCAGATACATTAACGTCAAAATTTAAAAAAGCTAAATAATTAAATATTTTATTCAAATCTGACGGCCAGCTCACCACCGCGCACTCAGCGCGGTGGTGAGCTGGCCTAGTTTCATCAAATCAAAACGTCACGCGTGCGCTTCCGCGACTTCCTGTTTCACACTTCCGTCCTATTTCACGAAATTACTCCCACAAATTGCAAGAAAGCGACAGGAAAGATGTTACAAATCAATAATAGCCATACAAATTAAAAACTAATTATAGACTAAGAAATACTAAATACCAATTACCACACCATTCTACGAGTTGCGATTAAAAAGATAACGATTGTATGTTCAACGGTAATTAAAAGAATCTACATTTTACGTATGTAGGAAAAGTTTAGTTTAAGCATAAAATTATTTTTATTTTAAAAAGGGCAATGATTTATTGTTTTTAATTTTCTTCTTATATAATTAATTTTAAAATGGATTTAATTGAACGGCTAGACCGATTTGGCCAAATAAATAAGCCAAGACGGATATGGCTTAAAAAAGTAAAGATATTAAAATATAAATAGGTTAATTATTTTTACCATAGCTAACTATTGGCAACGTCCATACCACGTTGAAAACACCGGTTCTTGAAGTTAAGCAACGTCGGGTGCGGTTAGTACTTGGATGGGTGACCGCCTGGGAATACCGCGTGATTACTTTTTGATGTTTTTCATTATTTTAAACATAATAATATTTATAATTAAAACCACATTACTTAGGTAATATTGTTAGAGAATTTCTAATTATCTTTTATTGCAGCTGTATTTTCCAATATTATGAAAGAATTATATTAGGTAAATTTTGGATTACCGATTGGTTGTTTTCTATGTCGAAGATGTACCTACCAGGCAACGGCTTCACATAAAACCGTCTGAAGACTGAAGTAACGCTTCCGTTGCGTTTCGCCAAGTGCAGCCCACACCGGGCTTAGTTGTAGTTGTTGGTGTGATGTAGGCTTAGGTTTTAGGTGAAGGTGTATCCAGTTCATAGTTAAGAAAGTATAACGTGTGTGGAGACAGTTAGTGTGTAGGTTTATTATAGTTGAAAAGTTGATTACAGATATCAGATGTATTATATTAAAATGTAAGTGACATCTATTAACGTTTCATATTACTGTTATGTAATGATTATAATTATTTTAAAACGTCATCAGCAGACTTTTAGTCACGTCGTAACCGAAATGTTTTACAAATGTCATAATAGATGGCGGTATCAGTGTTACCACCCATCCATCACAATAAGCTAGCCCTCTTATTAGTATCAGCAATGGCTCACAGATGTCGTTGGTATGATGTATGTAAGTAATTACAATTACTTTATTATTATAACTAGAGATCGCCCTGTGGTCGAAATTCGATCATAATTCATATTTAAATTTGTAGGGTTCTTTTGCCCCTTAGATACGCAATAAACATGTGTAAATTTTGCCGCCCATAAGCTATTCAGTTTTCTCTAATTTTCAGCTTTCTATTGGATAAATCCCTACGGACCTAAACAAAACTGCCACATGCCGCATCGCATATCTTCTCAATACCAAAAGAACCCGCCGCCGCTCGTCACTCTCATCTAAAAATTATTGAATTTAAATTGTATTTTATAATATTACGCTTTAGAGTATTTTGCATCGTACGAGGGGCGGCTGAAAAGTTTTGAGCCTAAGTACCTTAAAGTACAACTAATTACTCGCGCATCATACCACTAATTGCGGGTATCCTTAGAAACATAAATGTCAAATTTCATGTCATTTCCATCATTACGCTTTTAGTAATTGAATCGTAAACGTCACAATGTCTGAGTCTTCCGCACTTTGCACGAAATTGGAGTACAGAGCTGTGATAAAATTCTTAACAAAGAAGAATAAAACACCGACGGAAATATTCGAAGAGATGACAGCTGTTTATGGGGAGTCTGCACCTTCATTTGCTACCGTCAAACGTTGGAACCGACAGTTTAAACTTGGCAGGGAGTCACTCGAAGATGACCCCAGGTCAGGACGCCCAAACACCGCTGTTACCGAAGAAAACATTGAAAAAGTAAAAAAACTTGTTCTGGAAGATCGGCGAATCAAGTTGTGGCAGATAGCTGAAGCCATGGGCATTAGCAAGGAACGAATAGGAAATATTTTGCATGATCACCTGCACATGAAAAAGGTCTGCGCGCGATGGGTGCCGAAAATGCTGACGCCGCTGGACAAGCAACGTCGAGTCACAACTTCACAGGAGTTTTTGGACATCTGTGGCGATAATCCTGACGACGTTTTTTCTCGCCTTATTACTGTTGAAGAAACCTGGATTCGATAGTACGATCCGGAGTCAAAACAGGAGTCAATGCAGTGGATAGAAAAGGGAGAATAGCCGCCACGGAAGTTCAAAGTGGAAAGATCGGCGTCCAAGCTCATGGCCACTGTTTTTTGGGATTGTGAAGGTATTTTGTTTATTGATTACCTTCCGAAAAATACTACAATGAACGGAGACTACTATGCCGCATTGCTGACCAAGTTACGTCAAGTGGTTGTTGAGAAACGGAGAGGCAAACTGACAAAAGGAGTCCTGTTTTTGCAAGACAACGCGCCCGTCCACACTGCGCGAGTTGCAAGGCGTGCCCTCGCCGAGACAGGATTTGAGGAAATCAACCACCCACCCTACAGTCCTGACCTGGCTCCTAGTGACTATTATCTTTTTTCAAATTTGAAAAAAGACCTACGGGGACGGAGATTTTCTAATGACGAAGAAATGAAGATGGCCGTAGATGAACATTTTGAAGACAAAAACGGCGAATATTTTTTCATTGGGTTAAAAGCTCTTTACAATAAATGTAAGAAGTGCATTGAAATACAGGGAGACTATATTGAAAAATAAATTTTTTGTACATTTTTATCAGCATTTTTAATACCTTAGGCTCAAAACTTTTCAGTCGCCCCTCGTATATTACCGCAAAAGTATAGTTTACAGAGCGTTTAGTATTCTTTGTATTCAGACGTTAGAGTGTAAAGTATACTGTACTCACAGTACTAATGTTATTTTTTTTGATAAATTTTGGTGAATCATTGTTCTATGCAAATAATAATATTTTTTGTATTTCTGTAAGACAACAAAATGTGAAGGCCACATTTGCCGCTCCCTAAAATTTGCCCCCCTAGGCTTCAGCCTACTCAGCCTTCTGATAAATCCGCCTGGATATTTACTACTATTTACAAATAACAGATGAAAATATGTAAACAAATTATTGACAGGCTAAATAAAGATATTATATAGATTTGCAGACTGGGCCGTGAGGATGGCCCTTAAAATAGGTTCAAAATTGTGTGTTGTGTGAATTGGTTTTTCAAAAACCAATTCACACAACACACAAAAAAAAATCATAAGTGATTTTTGCTTCACGTTAGATTGGAGCGTTTTCACTCATTCATGTCGCTTATCGCGCGCGATAATGAGAGAGACAGCTATATTATTTTTATATTGAAACATTTACCTTTCTATTTATTATTTTGCTTAGATAGAACAAAGTTAATAAAATTAAATGTTGTGACAGATTGACGAACGTCAACGTGTAATAAAACTATATCAAACACAAGGTAGGTAATGTGAGCTACCTGAGGTAGCGATAATAATCATAAACTATAATTAATGCAATAATTAAGAGAATATCAGTCCAGTACCATTATGATTACGAAAAATAAAATTTCACTCATGTTTTTCAGGATGAAACCGAATGTCAAAACAGGGATTGACACTTATGAATACACTACGTGTGTGTATTCATATGTATAAGCCATGTATGTATGAACCAAACCATGGTAGTGTGTGTTGCTGATATTTTCATTAATTTAATGTATTTCAAATCATTATTTTAAGACATTTATCGCACGCCTTCCTCAGCATAAACTTTAATTGTGCCAAATTTCACTCTCATCCGTACGTACAATTCTCGAAAAACTGTACTTAAAAATTTCGCTTCTCGTATTAATATATAGATAATAGTTTTTTTTAACAAAATATGAGTTTTAATAGTCTATACTAACATTATAATAAAATGGAAAGGTTTGGTTTGTTTGTTTGTATGTTTATTTGTTTCTTTGCATTGAATAGGCTCCGAAGCTACTGGACACATTTGACATGAAATTTGGCACCGAGAATAAACCACGGGACATAGGCTTTATAGACTATATTCTAGACTTTATATTTCGGCAAAATGTACGGTTCCCACAAGATTTCCTTTTGCGCGAACGAAGTCGCGGGCAACATCTAGTATAAAAAAAAAGTATGTAAAAAATGTTTAATACGCACTACGCGACCGTACCGTATTTACGTACCTTACTTAGAGCATTAAACCATAATGCTCTTAGACACCGTATAATAAATTTTGTATTCACGTTTCGATTCTTACGTTTTTATATCATATCTAATAGCGCGGCAGCGCTATCGCCAAGTGTTTAGCGGCCGTGACTGTCTTTTCTTGAAGCATTTAGCGGCTTTTTCTTGCCCCCATATTTTCGTTTGTAATAATGCTAGCGGTCTGGGTTTTTGTCGCGGAGACAGCGGGACAAGCTAGTGTTTTCATAAAAATCGAGTAAACATTTTAGGAGATTTTAAGCGGCAAAAACGGAGGTAGGGAGAATAAGCATAATTCAAAGCATACTTCTAGCAGACTTAGAAAATTCAAATTTGCTGTCAGGCTATGATAATAGCTACATATAAAGGGAAATTATAAAAACAGTAAATATTCTAAAAAAAATCTAAATTTAGAAATTTTAATTTTACGAATTCACAGGAACAAAATGTATGAACACAAGTTCACTGATAACTTTGTAATCCTTATTTATAGATTCGAGAACGCACTTGTGGTTCCTCTAGTGTTGCGGGTGTCCACGGCCAGTTATCATTTTATTTATGGAATAGATCTAGAAACAAGCAAATGCACTGCCTGATGGTAATCAATTACTCCCGCATTAAGACATCCGCAACACCGGAGAAATTTGAAGTACGTTTACAATCTTTAAAACCACAAATTCCTTGGTCTTCGGGTAACCTTCAAATAGAAATGACTAATGAGATTCCACAAAAACATTACCTAAATGAAAAAAGCCAAGTGTCTCCTTTGCTAAAAGTTATGAGATATTGTAGAGACCGAGTGAAATTCAAGATAGTCCATTTAATTAGTTACTCATAAAAAAATTGAAACCGTAAGGGGGAAAATTTTATTTTTATAATTTATTATACCCATTAAATAGTGACTTGGCAATAAGCACTTTAATAAATCAATATATCAACATTATGGTTACTAGAAGCTTAAAGCTAGTGCAAACATCTTATTACATGCAGTCATTATATTTTGTGATCTAGATTGTGTTGACGATTTTAAATTAGAAATCTTAATAATAATCTACCTATGAAAATTTCACAAAATGGTCAACAAGCTTCAAAATTAACGTATGGATAACCAGCATTGTACCACTATTAAATTCTTATTGGTATAGTGATAAGATAGAAATGCTTTTCCAGGGACTTGCATGGGTTTAATCTATCTATATTATCTATTTTGTTTATATTAAAATATGAATACCGGTACCGGACGTTTATCTCTTTAAGTGCTCTTTGATAAATATTGCCAAGTCACTATTTATTAAAATAAATTATAAAAATAAAATTTTCCACCTACGGTTAAAAAAATTTATGAGTAACTAATTAAATGGACTATCTTGAATTTCAGTTGGTCTCTACGACATCTCAATACTTTTTGCGAAGGAATTACTTGGCTTTTTTTCATTTAAGTAATGTTTTTGTGGGATTTTCATTTTGTTGTGCCTATAGTTTTGTAATGGCACGTTCTTTGCTTGTTTCGGGTTAGTTTCATAGATTAAGCCCCGACGAAAACAGAGGGGTGTTATAAGTTTGACGTGTTTGTCTATGTGTCTATCCGTGGCATTGTAGCTCTCAAACGGATAGATGTATTTTGATCTATTTTCTTTTGTTTGAAAGCTGACATGATGTAGATTCTAGAGCAGGCATGACCAATCTGCGGCTCGGTGGCCTTTACCATACGGCCCCTCAACTAATTTAAATATCGAATCATCTAATCGGGATTGTTTACAAAAACGATCTATCAAAAAATCTCGATATTCACGGAAAAACGGTAACCGACCCTGTGTCTATAACGGTACGCACGATATTCGCCTGGAGGCCGAGCGTTTATAACAATATTTGGTAATGTTTGAGAAACATTGATTTTTGGGGTTTTGTGGACGAATTATTGTGGATTTTTATAGATGTGCGGCCCGTTAGGGTTTTGGTAAAATAAAAAATAGCACGCAATCATGAAAAGGTTGGTCATGCCTGTTCTAGAGACTGTTTTTAGCTGTAATTCGTCACCAGTAGCTCGCTCACTACTTCACAATTCGGAGGTTAGGTACTTATTTCTTTATTTTATTGTTCTATACTTAATTTATTATAATAAATTATATAAGGTTGTGTAAAAATAACAGAAGAAAAATATGTAGGTGTAGGTAATATTCAAATTATTAAAAAGTAAATGACCTGACGAAATATAAAGGTACTAGGTAAGTAGGTACTTACCTAGTACCTTTATATTAGGTCTTTACCTATGAAATTGCCGTTTTGTATGAAAAAATTTAAACGAATTTTTTTCATGTATTTTTTATTTGTATTAATCGAAGTAATTACCCATGCAATCAATGCACCTTTTCCAACGCAGTGGCAGTTTATTGATGCCCTTCTTAAGGAAATCAGCTGGATGGGAGGCAACAAATTCTTCAAAGGCATTTTGTACTGCCTCTCGGGTATTACATTTTTTTCCCGCCAAGAAGTTATCCATATTCTGGAAAAAGTAGTAGTCTGTAGGCGCAACGTCTGGTGAGTAGGGCGGATAACAGAGAGCTTCCAACCCCAGTTCTTGCAACTTGGAGACCGTCTGCTGTGCAGTATGAGGTCGCGCGTTGTCGTGCAGGAGCAGCAGAGACGAGCGATTGACCAATGCTGGTTGGAGATGTGCCAGCTTCTCCATCATTGTGTTCAGTTTGTGGGAATATAGTGGCAAGCCCCAAAGGGAGATCTCCGACCGAGTGAGGTGGTATGCTCGGTCAAGCCGAACCCACTTGTAGTAATTTCAGGTGTTGTATATATACCGTCGATCTTAGAAAACTTCGATAGCGCGATTCAGGATTGTGGCACTAATTGGTCCGCCACAAGTTCTTTACAGTATACATCTGCATTAATGCTCATCCCGTTTGGTAAGAAGCTGTGATGAATCTCACCGGCGCTAGACCACCAAACAGTGACCATCACTTTTCTAGGGGTAAGTTTTCGTTTAGGGCATTGTTTAGGTGCTGAACCATGATCCAACCAACTTGCTGAGCGCTTGCGGTTATCAAACAGAATCCATTTTTCATCGCAGGTAACATTACGGTTCAAAATTTCTTCATTTGTGTGTCTGTTGAGCAGTACAAGGCACGTCGCGACGCGTACTTCGCGCTGGCGATCATTGAGTTCGTGGGGCACCCATTTGTCTAGCTTTTTTACCTTGCCAATTTGACGCAAATGGACCAATATTGTTCTGACGCTAACGTCGAAAGCTGTTGCTAATTCAGCCGTAGATTGTGTATCATCAGCTTCCACAATCGCCTTTAATTCGTCATTGTCGACCAAAGTCTTCGGACAACCGCGAGGTTCATTTCTCAGGTCGAAATTTCCAGAACGGAAGCGAGCAAACCAATAACAGGTGATGCGTTGGTCTGTAATGTTAGCTCCGTAAACGTCGTTGATGTTGCGTGCCGCTTGTGCCGCGTTGCTGCCACGACGGTACTCATATTCCATAATTACTCGAATTTTTAACGTATCCATGATGACGAAAAAGATTGAAATGCGATGAAAATGTAACATTAATCAATAAACAAATGACTACTTTTGAAAAAAGAATTCCATGTTTTTAAAATAAAATTAATATGAAATTAGAATTCTTAGCCAAACAAAAATTATTTTGATTTGAAATGGCCAGTACTGCAGAACGGCACTCTCATAGGTAAATACCTATTATTTCGTATATTTTTATATTTTCGACATTCTTTATAGTTTCGACACCACGCACAGGAGTGCGTGGTGTCTTGGTCATCTAGAGATGATTTAAAATGTAATGTGATGTGGATTTTCACATCTCCTATTTAGGTTGAAGAAATACTTATGAGAAAAATCTGTGCTAATATTATTGGTCGTCCTGTAAAAGGGTCGCCCATACTTCTTCCTTTAGTATGGTCTTTTAGGGGTCAATTAAATTACATTATTAGAAAAGGTAAGAAGCCCAATTCTCGTAACTATTTGTGATCTTAATTCTGTTTCGGTCCGCGCATTGTCTCACCCGCTCACGCGCAATAGACGCGTGTGTGAATGAGACACCGCGCGGACCGAAACAATATTAAGATCACAAATGAAACAAGCGAAATACTATGTGAAAATATTTTTGTTTTTTAGCCAATGAAAAGTCTCGGCCTTGACAGTCAAAACACTTTTGTACTATATGAAGTACGTCCTGTTACAATCGAAATAGCTTAAAATAATACTTCGGTGTCAGGAGGATAACATTATTCATACAAGTAAAAGTTACGCCATTTAGGTTCCAAAAAATTTTGACAGTTAAATGCGGACTAATATAAATGCGGGTATACTGCGGAAATTAAATGTCAAAATGTCAAGATTTCAAAATATGACAAACCTCTACAACCCGAAACAACCTCAAAAGTGGGGCAGTTTAATTGTGGACACTTTTCATTCTATGATAGTAGGCAAAAACAGTAAATTACTTATATTTTATCTTGTTTTTGCCATTTGTAAGCTCTGAGATTTTGTGAATTGAGATATAAATGCTCAACCAATTTTGTGTTAGAAGTAGGTATTGTGTTGTGTCAATGAAATAGATGTTTCACATCTAATGCGACTAGTGACTACTACATTAAAACTTCGGACTGATCTCTCTGTCAGCATAATCAATCGTCTGTCCACTGTTCAGTGGTCTAACGCACCTATTAATCAGCTACAGCCTACAAATAGAAGCCTGCGAGCCAGCCCGGTCTGTAATCACGGTAGCACGCATCGCTATGCGTTGCTCTGGGCAGTATTTTTATGAATACGCGTGCCCACTTGAAATAAACAATATTCTCTGCTATTGACAGTATTCGTTCGCTGTCATTGATTTTATCTTAGAAGTTTTGTTTTCATGCTAAGCTTTTAATAGCGGTAAATTCACACAAAAATGAAACGATATGCGAAGCGGCGCTTCATTTTAAGACGGCTTTAACTATATAATTACACAAGAAGGTTTAAACATTAATTCATTGTAAGAGTTCGAATGTCATGTTGCACCGCGCTGCGCAGCGCATGTGCACCGCCGTGCAATGTTTATCTGATGTCGTATGAAACGTGTATCTTCTTGTGTAGTGAATAAAGATCAATTTTAAATAGCTATCTTAAAAATGTAGTGTCGCGTAGCGTCGCGGTCTGAACTGATCCTAATGTAAATAAAAATGGAAATGCTCTTTAATCTCTACCTTACAAAATTAACAAAAAATTTAAAAAACGTAAACGGACTTTTCTTTATTACAATTTTGGCCCTACCTTATTATGAAACAGTCGTAGAACTATGTTTTTTGCACTTGGCGAATTGAGTACCTACTCTACCTTTTAAAAACTAATTCGCAATGTTTCGTGATCGAATACCGGTCCCAGTGTCTACATATCTATCGTATATAATAGCATGAAAATTCGACCTTATATCACTATACTGGATGATACCCGTGACATTGTGCGTGTTATCCCGCAGAAATTTTGCTGAAATAAAAAGAAACCTATGTTCTTTCCCGAGACCTACCTATATCTGTGCCAAATTTCATCGAAATCGGTGCGGTAGTTACTGAAACTACCGCACCGATTTACCTATGTATGTATGCAAAGTGCGGTAGTTTCAGTACCTATGTATGTATGCAAAGAAACATACAAACAAAAACATCTTTCCTCTTTATTATATTACTATGGATATAATATAAAATTAATGATCCGAAAACTAAAGCAGTCATCTATAGATTTCCATTTCGATTTCAAATAGTTTCTTGTTCACTTGACGATTTTAACCGCTGATATCTCTACGACCATTTTTCTTAGCCCATGAAACAGTATGGACTATGACGTCGATAATTATATTATATTAATTACGTCTGTTTTATCTGTCCGTATCGAATGGGTGGCTTCCTTTATCGCCAACATCGTAATTCGTATGTAGGTAGCTATTTAACTTCGATAGTTATCGTACCATCTTCGTTGTCGTTGTCCATCGCTCGTTCATATTTCAGAAATGACTTAGCTAAATGACGAACATCACCATAACGCGTAATGTTTTGAAGTAAAGTAAATAGTGTGGTAACTACAAATGTATATTATGTTTTTGCCAAGTTTGATAGGACAATGCTAGGTTATCAACTATGACCTACAATTAACTCTGACAAAAAGATGATCTATGGGTCGGATCGGCATGTAAAAAGTCGGTCCTGCGTCTTAGGGTCAATTCTGCTAAATAAAACCTGCAATAACACAATTATCAACTGAAATAATACAATCGAGTCCCGACACGCTAAAACTGCCAAACGGTATTCTCGTAAACGTTAAACCAACGTGAAACGCGTTCTGATTGGGCCAAACTTCACAAAATTAGTTTATGATAACAAGTCGCTTCACTTATAATACAATCAAAGTAAAGTAAGTAAGTAAGTAAGTAAGTATCTGTTATAATAGTAAGTGGTAATCAAAGTAGTAAATGAAAGTACTTTAAATACGAGAATTGAAGTTCTGATCTCTCGCCAGTCTTGTCGGCTAAATCGGGATGAATTTACCGCCTGTTTCAATAACCTATCTATCTATAACTATTTGTTAAAAAGCCGCCATTCAATAATTTGACGGTTCTTTGCGATACAAGTTTGACGTTTCTAACAAATAGTTATTGGTAGATAGGTTATTGAAACGGGCTATTAGCCGACACGGCTGGGTTATGAGAGTAAAGGAAGAAGGAGTGCTCTTGTGTACTACGCACACACTTCGGCACAATAAAAATAACTCCTGCGTAGGCTGGCTTTCACGAAACTCACACCGATTTCGGTGGCGGCCACCGCCCCTGAGCTATATATGTATTAACAAAAAAAAATAAGTTTAAAAACCTATAACCCGACTACTTAAAATAAAGGGGTCTAAAAAGGCCAAAACAAGAAAATAAATCAAATAGAAATCCAAAATGCATAGTTAGAAAAATGGTCAAGGTAGTAAGGTAGCCGTGGTCGCACACACTAATGGCGTCATCTAAGCGTCAGTTCACACCGAGATGCGTGACGTCTAGGTATAAACTGAAACTGCGTATATTGTCATGTACACATGCATACCCTAAGATAGTTACAAACGGCTGCGTTTTGACATCGACTGTTCCGAACAGTAGGTGCGTTCTGGATTTCTATTTGAATTATTTTCTTGTTTCGGCCTTTTTAGAACCTTTTTTTAAGTAGGTTATAGTTTTTTAAACGTATTTTTTTATTTAATATTTTTCCGTTTCCCAATCAAACTATTTTTTTACAAATTATCCACAAGCGGGCAATTTTTTTTACATAAATATTTATAGGTAATTAAGTAACTGAAAAACTAACCATAGCATACACAGTAAATGACGACTTGATTCGAACTCGAAGAACGATTTATAAAATATAACTATTTATAATTTATATTCAATAAACGCAATTGAGATCATTCAGCATTCATTCATTTCACCAATGCAATTATATCACTTATTCAATTTTAATCGTATTTTGATCTTATACTATAATTGTAGTGGAATATAATATCATAAACTTCTAAACACAACGATACCGCGATTCAGAAAAATTTAAGGCTCGTATAGTGATATCTATCGAACGAGTGAGTAATAAAAGTGCTAGTAATTGATTTCATCTTCATTTTATTATTAAAATCGGATGAACCAATTAACCGATTTTGATCTAGTTTTTGTTTGAAAGCTGACATAATTAAGAGTAGTCTTAGCTATAATTCATCATCATCAGCTCGTTTACTGCTTGACAATATAGGTGTTATTTAATTTTTTTAATTTGTTATGTATTGCCTGTAAAAAATTATCTTTATAAAATAAAATATAATGTTATGAAGGAACATAATATATAAATTAT
Source organism: Phengaris alcon alcon (assembly GCA_037179445.1). Classification (NCBI taxonomy): domain Eukaryota; kingdom Metazoa; phylum Arthropoda; class Insecta; order Lepidoptera; family Lycaenidae; genus Phengaris; species Phengaris alcon. Next base: position 1,395,282 of record JAYRCH010000073.1, read on the forward strand.
ATATATTTTATAGTCTTATTATACGTAATGTTAGAAAATTGGACAAATATTGTACGAATTGTATTTTAAACGTATATATTGACTTAAACAATAGGATATAATATAATATATATACAAATTATGTAAATATTTGTAGTGTGCTTGCTAAGTCCTTTTTTTTGATACCAAACATTTGATAATTATCTCGATTAAATTTTTTTAGATGTTAGAATCTGAGGTTTAATTTTCGAAATACATAATTTTGAAAAAAATTATATGCCTATGTTACCCGCGGCATCATTACGAATCTATTGACATCTCATTTATTAAAATCGGACCAGTAGTTTAGACGCTACGAGGGAACAAACATACATAAATACATACATACATAGACTGCCAAAATCATTACCCTTCCTTTTGGCTTCGCCGTAGTCGGGTAAAAAGACTTTCTTCTTGCCGTTTGTAGAATACCGAATGAATAGACAGCAAATAATTCAGTCCGGACTTCAGAATAAGACTTATGATATTATTTGAATTGTCTAGGAGTGTGTTACAAATTCTTAATTTAAGTATAATATATAGTTGGAAATATTTTTATAAAAATAATCGAATTTTGATTAAAATATTTGATACACTTTTTATAAACTAATCACCCACAAATAATAACTCTTTTATGACAATATGAGCGTGCCATCCTCGATCTAATCGACATGAGATCGATTCCGTCCAACAATAGATCTATAGATCATTGATCGATCTCTCACTGAGATCGGGAAAGTGGTCTTTTTGTACGGGTTATTGATTTTAAATCGGCCGTGGCGGTCCCATTGTGAGCGCCATGAATGTTTACGCACGTGGTTTTATAAAAAATAATAGCTAAATAATTGGAACTTGCCGCCAATTTACAAGCCATAAAATAGACAAGAGATTTCGCGAACGTTACTCTAATTAAGTGATCATTAAAATGGCGATTAATGGCCCGTTTCAATGACCTATCTACCATTAACAATTTGTTAGAAACGTCACATTTTTATCGCAAAAAACCGGCAAATGATTGAATGACGAAATTTTTAACAAATAGTTATACTCGTAGATAGATAGGTTATTGAAACGGGCCGTAAGTTGTCATTATAATTATATTTTGCGGTGTCGTTTCGATTTGCTTATTTAAATAAAAAGTTCTTAAACTTTAGTAAGGAAACTTTAATATTGTCAGATTACAAAGATAATGTTATGAGACAAATTTTAAATAAACGGACAACAGAAATTGAAGACAAAAAGTGAACCGATAGCTTTCAAAAAGTTAACCTTGAAAATTTTAAAGGTAGATTTTAAGACGGGTTTTAAAATCACAAAAAAATACAAAAATCATAGATGCGGCATCAAAAGTGCAAATACGTATTGAAAATAAAATCACCAAGGATTTTATAAATGATAGATGCGCTAACAAATTAAGTATGAAAACGTGAATAATTCGACGAGGGCTGGCGACAGAGAGACGCACCTGAGGCGATCTGGTCTAATGACCCCACCATTATGGACCTGCCATATACTCACGTTTATTAGGGATAATAACGCTAACGAGTTTTTTATTTCATCCATCACAATTTTGGACCCCAAAACTGCGCTGATGTCAAATTATATCTAGGATACGTTTTTTTGCCGTTCTTTATGGGTCAAGTTAATTCCGATCCTTGTGATTATGTACTTTTTGGACCTGTAAATTACACCATTATTAACATAATATAAGTATGTGAATCATATGAACTTTTTGGAATCTTGTTAGAGTTACCGGACTGTAATTTGTTTTGTTGTATTATAGTAAATATCTCCAAAATACTTTTCAAATGCTATTGTCAATGCTGACCTGATTTCAACAATTTTAAATGCTGCATAATTTTAAAAGTCTGAATTTTTTTTACCGACTTCCAAATAAATTAAGGTTAAAATTAATTCATAAAAGCTGTATGTATACATATGTGTATATCTTATTCTTTATAATGGTCTAAGTAGTAAGTAGTGACTATAAATTTGAGTATGTATGTTAATGATATTAGTTTACCTTTAAAAGTAGAGTACCCTGATTACAAGACACGAGACCGCATGCTTAAGATATTATGATTTTTCATTCTAGTGACATTCCAATTAGTCAAATTTGGTTCGACATAAGGTCGTGTTTCGTTCGAATCGTCGACTATTTTTAATGATTTTTTTGTCATTCTATACGGCCATCTCTTTGACACTCGTGCGCATCGCTTCACTAGTTATGAAATTAAAATTTACGTCAATCATTCGCTATCTCGATTGACATATCTTTCTAACGACATGGTCGGTCCCATGTTAATTGAGTGTCATATTGGTAAGAGCTTGTTTTTAGGTTGAGCTTGTTTTAATTGCTCCATATTTATCAAGATTCAAAGGGCTTGATGCTTCATAAGAGTCGCTGTAAAATATTCAAGACAAATAAGCCGAATAACATCAATGGATGATTTTACTCGTAAATTGAGTTTGATTTTATGGGTAAAATACCTATACTGTCCTACAAAGAAAATAACCTTGACTACAACTTTATGTAAAAGATGTTTTACTTGAGAGTTACAAGACATTGGGTGTTTATATATATATATATATATATATAGTGATTAAACAATTTTCATTACCATTTTATTTCCTGAAATTATTTTAATTCAGATCAATGGATAAGTGGAGATAATTAATATATTATTGTTAATCATATTTTATATGAATATTTGCTGAAATGAGTTAAAATGTATGAGAATTTACCCCACCTCCTGCAGATATGGGACCTGCGTCGTGTGTGTTTCTAGCCTAATTTGCCTTTGGTCGCCGAAGCAATTTGTTCCATAGAAAATGTCCAGTGTCAGTGTGTGTTTAGGTTATGCTATTTGTATATTTAATTGATAAAATTATTAACCTGTTATTATAATGTCATTAAAAGTATCTTTTAATCATCCCACATAGTCGGAACTCGTGCAAAATATCAAGACAATACCAAATGAAGGGAAAGTGCAATAAATTACATCCAGGACTGAACGGGTCCAAATGTAAGCTGAAGACGAACAAAAAGCGACTCGCTCTGACCTTGCGGTCTTAAGGACCGTTATATTCTACCTTTTTTGCAAAACTTTAGGGCGCTGCTATTCCTCTGATCTTTTGACCGCAAAGGGAGTGGTATAAAGGAGTGTTCACATTCTACGAACAGGCGAAAACTAAAACGCTCCTTTAATTAAGAGGCTCTCAAGTCACAATATGCTGTCCTTGTTATGCTGCCAAACAATTACAGGCGGAAATAATTTAGGGGGGGCCTAACTTTAAGTAGCCTTTGGAGATTCGTACGCATTTTAACACTACTTTCAGCTTTTCGATCACCTAAATTGTGATATTTTTGTAATTTATATAAGTTTTACACAGGTCACTTATGATAAAATTTTGACTTATGTTCTTCTTAAAAACTTACTGCTTGATCTGCATGTTAAAATATTGTATCTATTTACCTAATAGTGTAGACGCTTAATTTTCCTGGTTCTTCTTAACAGTCATTACTTTTTTGACTCAAAGTTTAAAAATTTCATAAGTGCAAACTTATCTCCTTGGCGTGTTCCGTAGGCCACGTAATCGTTAAAGTCTGCAGATCTATAGTCTATTCGCGTCAAGAATTCAGTGAATAATGGGTACAAATGTCAAACTTGACCAATTATGCATACGCCGTGTTCGCATTACCCAATCAAAGTAAGCCATTTTGAAATATTTTGTACGCATGATTATTGTGCTGATAATGTGTAATCCCCGTTACATGGCTGGGACGCTATGGAGTCGACAGTTTTGACTATAAATAAGTGTTGTATTGTATTCAATATATGCCGCTACCGTGCGCTCGGCGGCGAACCACAAAAGAATTTGGAATCTTTATCGCTCCACTATGCATCAGACCAGGGTTCGTTTGTATTATTATAGATACTAGCTCGTGTGAATCCGTCGGCAATCTTCGTATACCATCGACCCAATTGAATAATTCCTTTAAGCTCATAATTCATAAGGTATTGGCTTGTTCCATTTGCTGAAATTGCATTACAGTGTACCAAATATTACATTTTATTTCTTATGCGTAATTTATATTTTATTTTGCAATTTCTACATACCCATATCACGTGACCTGTTAAGGGGGGTCTTTTAATAACTATATTTGGTCAACGGGTGGGGGAATAGGGGTTTAGGTTTTTGTCATGTAGTCAACATCTTCTGATAAAATCTTGCGCGACGGCCATTAGTAATACCTGAAAAGAGGTCTTGGCATATACTACGGATGGTTACCATTGAGGGGTAAAAACTGGGTAAAAATTGGTTACGTAATATTAGGGGAACGTTCCCTAATATTATGTCTAGATACATACGTCTAGTCTAGTTATGACCAACCTTTTCAAGATTGCGTGCCATTTTTTATTTTGGCAAAACTCCAACGGGCCTCTATCTAACATCTATAAAAATCCACAATTTGTCTACGAAACCCCAAGATAAATGTTTCTCAAACATTACCAAATATTGTCATAAACGCTCGGCCGCCAGGCGAATATCGGGCGTAACGTTATAGACACAGGGTCGGTTACCATTTGTCCGTGAATGTCGGGATTTTTCAATAGATTGTGCTTGTATCGAGGCTTAAATTAGCTCTGGGGCAGCATGGCAAAAGCCCGCGGGCCGCATGTTGCCCCCGGGCCGCAGGTTGGTCACGCCTGGTCTAGTTTGTAACGTCCACAGCTGAACGTAGTCATGACCCAAAGAGCGCTAACCGTCCCTGTTTTTGGTAGCCCGGTTTATTTATCTGCTGCCAACCTCCGTCTTCAAATCGTCGATCCATTTAAAAAAACTACTCAATCATTATGGATGTACATAGTTTAATATCTCTACTACTATTATAAATGTGAAAGTTTGTGAGGATGGATGGATGGATGTTTGTTACTTTCTGACGCGAAAACTACTAAACGGATTTTGATGAAATTAGGTATGATAGAAGTTTAAGCTCTGGATTAACACAAAGTCTACGAAAATTATATCCCAAAAACGTACAGCGCTCCCGTGTGATACTGTTTTGTATTACCGTCGTAGCCGCGGGCAAAAGCTACTATTACATAACGTTGAACGGTATCTGTCCTTCTATAGCATTTCTGCCTGTAATTTTCTGAATCCTTCCATTTCTACATCTAGCCAAAACTCAATATGCTCTCAAACTCAGATATATTCCACCAAACAATATGAGTCTCTTAAATATATCTGTTGGGAACAGTTAAGACAAAAATCACTGTATTTTACATAAAAGGGCTGTTGCGGATGAGCGGGATTTAGGACGGGAGTCGCTCGTTTTTTGCCCGACCAATACAGTTAGTGTGCTTTGTTCCAGCCATTCATGTTACGAAGTAATCTTTTTGCGTTATGCCTGGTTTATGCCTGCCTTTAATTTCGAAGATCGTCATTGTAATTAACGATGGCATGTTGGCTAAGATATACTTTATATTCTACTAAACGCCCTTAGCTTCGTTTAGGAAAAGTGAACATTCATAGTCGTTCCACGTTATGCGATTAGAATTAGAAGTGTCACCATTTTTAGAGCTTCGTCTAAACTCTTAATTAAGGTATTTAAGTTAAAAGTAAATTTAAATTGGGAAGAAATCTATAGTTCTATACTAATATTACAAAGAGGAAAAGTTTGTTTGTATTTTTGTTCGTATGCATTGAATAGGCTCCGAAACTACTGAACCGAGTTTGATGAAATTTATAATAATATTAACAAAAATATCAAATTTTTGATAATATTAAAAATATCGGTTAAAATTGGCTTTTTATAACTTTTGCACGCACGAAGTCGCGGGATACATCTAGTTTAAATATGAAGGAAGTAAATTCAAATGTTATAGTTAAAATCATTACTGACACTGTACAGGACTGTATAAATTCACAGGGGTTCAACCGCCGGCTCAGATTAGACTCGAAGATAGCAAGGTTACACCGATTTGGGCAGAGCCGGGGCGATAATAAAACACTATTTGAGGAGAACGTTTTTTCACTTTTTCGATTTGCTTACCTGGCTCATGGCAATGCCGTATAGAGAGCCCCGCCCGTACGCCTCTTTCGGGCCGATCTTCCATTTCATTTTTACCTCTCTATACGGCTATTTTCCATAATTTTCCCCATTTTCCATGAGCCAGGTGAAGCGAAACGCGTTGTGTGAAATACTTTATTATCATAACCAGACATATAAACCCTTATATACTAAACATCTTATTCTATAGAAAAGTTATTTACATTTTAAGGTTCAACTTATATGAAATGTTGTACATTTTTACCACTGTTTTCGTAATAATTTCTTAACCATTTATTATATAACCTTAAGCGCTATACTACACGTTATGTACTACGTTTATTTATGTAAATCAAAAGAAGCTACGTTAAAATTAGCTTTAGTTAAAAATATATAATCAAAATAACCCGCACTTGATAAAACACCATTTTAACACTATTTTTCCACACTGATGCCATATAAATCTATACATATAGTCACTGAGTGTTCACTATTATAGTTTAACGTACCGTTTTAATTACACGTTTATTGTTCACATTAAAATTCACTCATGTTTTTCGTTACGAGGCCGCTGTCCTTAACAGATACAATATTTATCAGCTTCTTATAATTTTGACTATGTTTAATTGGTTTAATATTTTTGTGCATATCTGTAAATGACGTAAACGCAACACTCAGTCTTATTGTAATGTACTTAGATATACATTACAATATCATAATATTATATTGTTACCCCCTTACTAATAAAAATATTTACACAACGGATAACTTAAATAACGTTGCTGTCTTTGTCTATCATGTGACATTTCCAACGTATCAGATAAAGACAGCAACGTTGTTTAAGTTATCCGTTGTGTAAATAGTTTCATTAGTAAGGGGGATAGTGTTTATTTTGGAGAAGTTCCCTTGAAATAAATACAATATCATTTATAATTTAGATAAAATAAACGCTTAATTATTATTATAAACGCTTTGATATTCCTTTTTCTTGGCCTTCGACTTGACTATAAATATCATCAAAGTTAATAAATCGGTAACATTCGAGGCATATGAATAGGGCTGTAAGAGTCTAGTTAATAAATTAATCGATTCAAAATCGATTATTTTAATGACCCGCTCCCGGGTTATTCGGATCCTGGCTCGTATCATAATTGAATCTAGTGCTCCCGGTAACTTGTATATTAAATTGTTAAATCGATGTATCGAGACATCGACTATGAGTAAATACTAAGATATTCATTGTAAGGACATAGTGTTGGAATCTATATTCTTTATCTATTATGATGTAGATTGAAGACAGCCAATAATTTGAAGTACAAAATGGCTAATTGAACTATAATTATAGTGCAATATACCTTTGATCTAGACTAGTGTTTTGGTACCTATCGATCTCGTAAATGATAAGCTTTTAAAAAAGGTAATTGATGTTTTTGGTATTATTATAACTTATAAGTATATAATATATTATATATAATATTATTATAAGCATGGAGAATCGAAGCAGTTTCCAAATTGGTGTAGTTATTATAATATTAATACGTAAACAAAAACGTTCAGTGCAGTTTTACGAGAATTGTGCAATCGGAGGAGTATGAAACTCGGTAGGTGAATTAATGTTTATGTGGAGGGACGTGTGCAGATAGCTAATATAATATTTTAAATAATGCTTAGAAATACATTAAATTAATAAAAATAACAACACACACCACTTCAGATTGTTGACACACACTACCGTGCGTTTGGTATATTATACAACATTGTTACAACATGTTGACGTTTGTCAATAATATATCACTTTTTTTTAGTTCTTCCATCTAAGTGGCGAAAGAATCCTTATTAAGTTCTAACTTAAAAAATCATATGAATTAATAAGGGTGGATTTCGCCAACAGGTCGACTGAGTATTTATTTAAGTGTCCAAATGAAATAAATTAACGAAACAATGAATTTAATGTTATTTTTAGATATTTAGTGTTTCTGTCTATAGTTAAACTAGTACGGATTGTTGATAAAAGCAATAATAATCATTGCCCACATGGCTATATTAGTATTACAAAGAAGTGCATTATTTGTTTTCTGTAGTTTATTGTTATGGGGGCATTTGTGGTGCCGCGATCGATATCTAAAATTGCTTCTGCATGATTTAATGAACGGACAAAGTAAAAACGGAAAAGCAATCGTTGTTCTTAATAGTTCGTTGGCGTATGAAAAATTGTTGGATATTACTACATTTTCAAGGATATTGTTGTGCCCTTTGATGCCTCCTTTGGCATTTACCATTACATTTAACGTAACCATTAACGACATAACCATCTGCCTGTGCCATTTAATATTTAACCAATATAAAACCAAATATATAACCAATCTTCTTTGTATTCCGGTAAGGTCCAATATTAAAATGTATATTCGGGAAATATTATTTTAACGAATTTGAACTTAAAACAAGGAATTTAATATCGAGATTTATAGCTGTGTATCTAGATATTACACGCCTACAGTCGGCCAAATAGGATAAAAGTGCCAGTTTTTAACTGAACAAAGCTTTATGCATGTGGACGGAATGGCCACTGACATCAATTAAACGCCCGATCAATCAATCGACTCGAGTCTCATCAAACTCGATACCGCTTTTTATTTAAAATCTCTCCATACCACCTACACGTAGGGCACCTTTGTTAATCATGAGCAAACCAAAATCAACCTTAATCCACTTCAATAGAGATCAATTTTTATCAGCAAAATACTGTAATACCTTAATAGCATAGGTACACAATGTAATTACCTTTCTAGTTGGTAACAAAAATAAAGAGGCTTATTCAAAACAAAAACTCATCCGGTATACGATCGAATATTAAATCGATGGTCATCTAATGAAATCGATATATCGTAAAGTGCGGCGAATTATAGTGCCGTGCTTCGAAATTACCGTAATCGGTTATTCCGTCCGGCTACTGGATCTTCTGTAAGAGATTTTTGATATTAATCGACAAAATCTATAACTAATCAAATCAAATTTTGTAATAAGTTCTGACATAGGTACGATCAACTCCAAAAGTTGCTTATCATATTCCAAGGTTCGAGTTTAGAACTCGAGTACCTATGTAGCTCAGTGCGACTTTTGTAGTTAACACTGACAAAAGTACATAATATCTTATGCAACAGCATATTTTCGTGGCATCAACTACAAAATTTATAATTTCTTTATTTTTAAGGACCAGTATAACTTTTTTTCTATTGCAAAATGTATCCATTCGACATAATAATAGTAGTATAATTTTAACTGTAAGTTTTTCCGTTAATAAAATAGTAAAGTAAACAATAATGCAGAATTATTAATAATATCACAATATACAAAGAAATACTGTCGTATTTCTTTGTATATTGTGATGTTATTTAAGGTACTGCACATTCTAAAAAGAAATATTGTTACAGCAACTCCACCTAAATTCTAGTCCGATGTTTTCATTCATTCTACGATCAAAATCAATGGCAACAAAAATATGCAACCTCATACTTAAAAGGTGTTGTACAATTTGACCATGCGCTACCTATCCCTAACATCAGTGCTCTATAACAGGCTCGAGGTGAGCTGTAAATTAGACAGTAACACAGGAAATGGCTTCTTAACCCGTCAGTACGGTGATTAGCAATCAATATGATCAGCACTATCACTCATGATCACTAGTGAGTTGAAAACCAGGTGATTGTGTAGAGGAAGGGTTGTTGTTTGCCTCTGGGACTCGTGTCTCTGAGAGATTTTACTGAAGATTTAAAATTTCCTTTTTTTTTCAGATAATTCTATATTGTAAAATGTTAAAAAAATATCATACAGTATAATTTGAATTAAACAATTAGTTAGCATGTTTTAAAGGGTTCTATTATAAAAGTCTGACATGACTCGAAAATGTAGCTGACGGCCTACCTTAGATGTAGTTTTGGTAACTGTAACATGAAGTTTAAATTTTATGTTTAATATTGATGAAATAATAATCACATAATATAATACAAATATACATTTTCTTTAGTTTAGCAAAAATATATATTAATAATTTAGTTTAGCTTTAATTTTTTTTTTATAACATTAAGTGACTCTAAGCCAGAACATGGCTTCGAGAGTAATTGTAAATCTTCGGCAGTAAATGAAAGAACCTCTCTATATAACACTTTAATCAATGGCGTCATAATCGACCGTATGTTTAAGTAAGGCACGATAATTGAAGATATGCTTGTATCATACGTACCAGTTCACTTCTCTTGATTGACGTATGATTGCTTTGAGGCCGACGAGCTAGTATCAAGTTAGATGTATTCATTTATGTAAATTAATATTTATTACGATTGTTATGGACAGTATGGCATATAGGTAAGGTCCGACCGAAAATGCTTTTCTTGTCACGGCCGAAACCGATAATTTATAAAATAGTTACAAGTAGGTAAGAAAAACAACGAATTTTGCGCAAAAATTGGTTTAATAATCAGAAGGTTAGGTTCAAGGGCTGAGTATGAAAAATGCAATTTTACTTGCATTTTGAAACACACAACTCGCACATCCGATTCTATAGTAAAAAACGTCTCAGTTTACACCAACCGAGCGATGCGACCAATAAGGTGGCTTAGAATCGGGCGCTGCGCCCGTACGCGATACATTCAAATTCACCGATCGTAATTCGTTAGTTATTGCTTAGTCTCGGCTACGGCTGTGGATCTCGGTCCATTATAGCTGAGAGCCGAGACCGAGATCGCCGAGAGCCGAGACCGAGATATTGGTAGGACCTACGGATATTTTTTTTTATTTTTTTTTTATTTTTTTCCTCCCCCTAACATTATTAGGGCTGTTTATTTATGGCTGTTTATTCGTGACCTACGGATATTGCGTTACACTAAAGCGCGCTTAAATATTTTTCATCTAGATAATATTAATAACTCATACCATTTTCGACAGCTGGGTTAAGGACAGTACAGTTGGTTAAAGCTACTATAGCTTTGTGTTTGATTTTTCTAATAAATTTTTAAATTATTTTTTCTAATATACACAATAGGTACTTGTTAGTTCTCCAAAATACTTAAAACTGTTAAGCATAAGATACACAATGGCGTTGGTATTAAACTTTACTTAGTAATTTTATTACTTTAAACTTTCCTGTATCAGGTCTACTGGAAGAAATTCCAATTTAGAATAAGTAGCACCTTTGCAATTATTAAATAAATAAAATATAAATCTATCTGAGATCCATTCTCACAAAGCCACGTTTGTTTGTAGGAAAAAAGGTTTTAGAAAAGCTTATAATTGTAGTTAAATTTTAATTTCTGGTACGTAAGGAATGAGTATTGGTAACTAATAAGAAGCTTCTTGAAAGCGGTCGCTTCTGGTCACGAATGCTTCAAGCTTCAATTAAAACATTATTGCTTTGCGTATATTTCTTGGAAAAGTTATTATTGTAAAATCATGATAAAGCTAACTTTATGTCGAAGCTTTTATTGATTTTCGCTAATTTAATAGACTTCTTAAATTTCTTCATCATACTCGAGTATTTTTAGTGTGATTTGTTGATAATGTGCCTATTATTTCAAATAGAATTTTGTAGTTACTTAAGTAAAACAGATTCTTTTTTTTTTATCTCTTTCGTAATTTTGGATTTTATTACACTTTTTATATAACTGAGCTAAACATTACACAGGTAGGTATTGTTATTATTACTCGTTCGTTTTCCATTTAAAATGTTCCAAATTTAGGGAAAAACTTGAACGAAATATTGCCAGATCTTCATTACCGCTATGATGTTCGACGCTACAATTTGTATGCCCTTACTTTTATTCAAAGTGACCGTTTCTATCCAGACTCATTTTATATAAAAAGGTATAAAGATAACCATTAATCAGGAGATTCTTGGACATCGGAATAGCAATATCAGCCTTATACGACTTGTAGGTAATCAAGAAGACTATATTTATATTCTTTGCTCTTGACTCCCTGATGCATAGCGTACCATCACTAGGGTGGCCATAAAAGTTCTGTAATCAGTATTGCGTTTAAAATTTTATTACACAACTTTGGTAAATACAATTCTATTCTGCACGACTGACTGTTAACTGATTGAAAACTATTCATTATAAAAGTTGATTTTTCTTATCTCTGAAATCATAAAGATATTATGTGAAAATGCAGAAATTGGATATGAAGTATTAAATCCTGTTTATATATTAGTTATAATAATTAAGCTTAATTATTATACTTAGAGCATGTTTTACAATTATATATAATAGTATAATAATAAACAATACAAGCTTATTCGGAAGTCGCTGCTTTCCTTATATCGAGCGACAGCGACAAAACATGCGAATAAGCATAATCTGACACTTATCAGTTATCAGTAAGTAGATTGTGTAATAGGCCTTTGTACTGATTAAGTACAAACATTTTAATACATAAATAGTTAAAATATTTTTTATGATAAATTATTTAAATATGTATTTGAAGCATAAAAATAGTAGAAGTCTGGAACGTTGTCCTTCTGAGTGACAAATGGAAAATGAATGAGTTCATGTATTGATTTCAAGATTAATATCCTCCTAAATCTAGTAACATGGTGACTGTAACAGTAATAACAGAGAGCCGGTATCGAACCCGCGCTAATGACGCGCCTACGGCTACCTCCGTATCAGTAGCCATCTCCTCCCGGCCAATATGTTCCTCAATGAATAACGATCGTAATCCTTTAAATGAGAAAATTCTGCGAAATAATTGATGACGTGCAACAGTGATTTGACGGATAATCAGATATTTTATGTTAGACGCATAAAAATCTGACTATCCAGCTTAGATTAAAGATGAAAGCATTAGAATTCTATATTAAATATTGTATTTAAAATTAATGTTTTTATTATACTCATTCAATTAGGTTAAGTACTATATGTACTACATGAACTGAATACTTTTCATGGATTTAGTTCTGTAAGTGTAGTAGATTCGTTTTACCTACTTAAATAATAAGTGATACAAAAAAATTAAATTAAAAAAGTAACCACTGACACAAACACCAATTTTTGATGCTGACAAATTATAACTAAGAACAGTCTAGATTATGTAAAAAAAACTAGATCAAAATCGGTTCATTCGTTTGGGAGCTACGATGCAACGGACAGAAATGTCAAACATATACTGTTTTCGTTTTCGTTGAGGATTAAGAATAAAAGGCATGGACAGAAATTCAGTTGCACAATTACCTCTTAAAAATTAAATCTTTGAAGGAAACAAAAGCTCATTCAAGCTTGTATGGTCGTACAACAATGAAGCAACAAACATAACAATATATTCGGTGGTCATATTGGAAAATATAATTAGGTATGCGTGTTTTGTATATAACAATATACGACAGGGTACATTGAGGAGACTTTTTATAGAACACACAGTAGCCTGCGTCTGACGCCTGAAGCAAACGCGAGAACAGACGTACACTTCTGTGAGAAAGTGGTAATGGAAATAATTACTAATTTATGCGGATATAAAACTGAGGTTTTAACTTATTTTATGGAGATCCAAATCTGGTAGGAGTTTCAGGGTGATTTTCATAATTCAGATTAAATAAAATATCAAAAAACAGTTTCACGATGCGCTTATAGATACTTACTATTTAATTATTAAAATTAAGAAAAACTAACAAGAAATATATTGATACAAAAAAATACTTTAAAGTTCAAAATATAATATTATGAACTTTATCATAATTAATTTTATCTCGTAAAGAAACTTACTTATTAAAATACAAATTTTCTTTTGGCTATTTCGTTAAATAAACAATTAAAGAGTTGCAGTACCTTCGGGGTGGGTTAGGGTTGTCCGGCGCATTTTTTTTCACAGACAAATTTGAACTTTCAAAAGTGTATGTGAATTTTTTTTATGTAAAATAAAAAAGAACTTTCTCGTTTGAGTGTACAACAGTGATTATGGCCAGTTTTTGTGCAGTCCACGAACACGTGGTGCGATGAAATTATGGTAATCTCGATACGTTCCATCGCTCACGTGCTCGGTGTTCAAACTATATTATACTCCTTTAATATTATAATACAAAATTTAATATCTCTCACTATTTATATACAGTAGGTACCTGGGTAGCAACTGATGAGTTCAGCAGTTTCTCAGGAATAAGACCTACCAAGATCGATTTTTCTCCCCCAAAACATCTGCATACTAAATTTCGTGGTTATACTTGTGGTCGTTTTCGAGAAACCGGTTATAATATATGTACAAAATTGTCTCGTTGAAAGTATGAGATTAAATATCTAATCTACTTTTTATTAATTAAATTATTTATATTTGGTGTGTGTGAAAGTAATGAAAATTATATACTTTCAGGCTAGCTGTACCCAAGAGACGCTGTTCTGATTAACTATGAACTGAAATAAGTAAATAACTACCTCTATACAACTGCAGTTTCAACATTAACAACTACATCTTCAACCTACATAATATTATACCACCTACATCTACAACTACCTACACCAACCTACACCTGTTACCTACCTACACCTACTACCAACACCAACCTATACCTACTACCTACACCAACCTACACCTATTACCTATTTTTACAACCTACTGCAGGCGGTGAAGAGTTATCGCCAAGTCGTTACGAACAAGTTCTGTGACAAACACTGTGACACGAGAATTTTATACATATAAGATATTGTGCGCCACATATTTTCTTTGTGCCCCTATGAGGTTCATCAAATCCCACTGCCTTATGAGAGTAAAGGATGAGAGAGTGCTCCTATGTACTGTGCACACACTTGGGCACTGGTGGTGGTGGCTGGAGCTATTATGAGGTTCGGTGGCCTCAGCGTGTCCAAATTGGGCTTGGTGGTCTTTTCCAACCCCTATTTATTATTAGTAATTAATTTTCTCACAGTAAAAAAATCTAACCTAACCTAAGTAAGTAAGTACAATTATTTTTGCAAAGGAGGATGAAGATTTTTTTTCTTTTTGTTTGTACTTAATTATCGTGTTCATATTTTGATCACGGATGTAATTTATCGGTAGGTACTGGCCATCGGGTACATTAAATATGAGTCACAATAAATCCCCAAATAATGATAATTTTGGTAATTAAAATCTACATCCAATGATGAATTTGTAAATGTCAAAGGAAATGATGATACCTTATATCTGATTCATTCGTCATGATATTAAATATTAAACGACTAACAATAATAACATTTTGTTATAAAATAAAATTTATTTGACCTTGCCACCGAAATATAGTCCAAGTCATATTGAGCTCTACAAGAACTATTAGGAGGATAACATACTTAAATATTAAATTTTAAAAGTATACTGCAGTAACATTTAAATCAATTTTTATGTAGTGTATAATATAAAATTTAATATTATTTGTTTTGTTTCCGGGTCAAGAAGTACATATTTTTTGTACGGCACTAGCTGGCATTCTTAAGGGTCAATTCACACCGAAACGAAACGATACGCGATATAGCGCTGCATTTTTAAGATAGCTATTCAAAATTTAACTTTATTAATTACACAAGAAGATACACGTTTCATTGTAAGAGTTCGAATGTACACACGCTCTGCAGTGACAGCTCACTGCAGAGCGCGTGTGCAATGTATGACTGATGTCATATGAAACGTGTATCTTTTTATGTAGTAAATAAAGTTTAATTTTAAAAAATGCAGTATCGCGTATCGTTGCAGTGTGAATTTAACCTTAGCTATGGATGGTGTGGAGGCTGGACGGTCTTGGCCCATCTGACTAACAAAGGAAGTGTGGTAAAAACGAATAGATATAATTGTGGCATCCGTCTCCAGATGTTCGGTATCACGCAAGTATTTCAATATTATGAGGTCGTATAAATAATGACGGACATTTGAATATCATGTATAGAGTTTTGTTATATTATTTTCTTTTAATTTAACGACCTCTGTGGCTTAGTGGTTACTAAGTATACTTTCAACAGCTGATTGTCGGTAGAAGGAATAAACTTTTGGTGTTGTATTTTAAGTTATATTGTAGGTAATATGATCAGAAATACTGGCAATAAATTACATTTTGGAGTAAGTGAGCTAGATTTGAAAACTATTTACAAAAAACAAAAAGAGTTTAAGAGAAAAAATCCTTTTTTTTATAACGCTTTTATTAGTTTCACCTGTATGTTTGCTTGCTTGTAACCGACTCCTTTGGGCTTGATTTTGTCCTACTTTGAACGATCAGATTTAATTCAAACTTGGCACACCTGTCAAAGACCGATGACAATTCAATAATTCGATTAAAATATCCGATTATCCTGATTAAATTCGCCAGGATTCATCAATTTCTTTCCGCATCCTTTGCATGAGAATAAGAGAGATAGAACTAGTGCGCGAACTACGCATACGTGCAACTTCCAGGCTTACTCTTTGGAAAATCGTACTAAAAAGCAAAAAATAAATTATAGTTTAAAAAAACTAAAAAAAACACGCTTTTATAGAAAATCTAACTAAAAAATAAAAAATAAAATTTAATAAATTTGGATTAAGAATAGTGTAAATGAAAAATAAATGTTTATTATTGTAAAAAAGCGTGGGGTGCATAGTGTCAATAGTTATAAACATTTTATTGGCAGATATGCGAAGGATCTTCACTTTGATAATATCTTAAAAATCACTTTAAACGAAATCTGACCGTTTGAAGTGGATCAAAATAAAATCCACTGGAGTCGGTTACATACAAACAAACGTACAGGTGAAGACACTGCACCCCACGCTTTTTTACAATAATAAACATTTATTTTTCATTTACACTATTCTTAATCCAAATTTATTAAATTTTATTTTTTATTTTTTAGTTAGATTTTCTATAAAAGCGTGTTTTTTTAGTTTTTTTAAACTATAATTTATTTAGACCAAAATGTATTTTTAAATTTTTTTTCTGAGCAAGTAATAAAATAACTTATTTTTCAATAATGTAAAACGTATTACGAGGAATAAAATTGGACCCTTTTGATGTGTGTAGGTCATAAATAAAATTATTTGTTTTTGTTTATTCAACGTAAGGTAGTAACCAAAACATATAATATTCAATTGCTAATAGTGACCAGTACTAGTACGGCAGCAGATAATGGGTTTAATTGATAAGAGTAAACCTATTATCTGCGGTTAAAATATCTTAACCTCGAGACGAAACTTATCATATTTATCATGTTCATTATATAATATAATTTTATGAATTTAGTGCAAATATAGTATGATAATATATACAAAAAAAAACAGTTTTTTAAATTTTTGTCTGTCCGTCCTTTTGTCTACTTGTTTGTCTATGTGTCCCGGCTAATCTCTCTAGCTGATTTTATATGAATAACTTAAGCTACTTTTATCTTAGGGTTCAATTTAAGAAAATCGGGTTTTTTTTCATGAATAGTACGCAAACGAAGTGGTCACTAGCTAGTTATAAATATATTGAACATTTTTGGTTTGAAATGCATTTTATAGTAGGTTTCTTATTATAATATAACGTAGTTAACGGGCCGTAGCTGCGTAGTGCGTAGTAACGTAAAGCCCATCGTAATGTCGTAGCACCAGTATTGTATTGTATTTAAGACTAGCTGGTGCCCGCAATTTCGTTTGCGTAAAACTAACGGAAACGGAACCCTATTTTTTAAACGGAACCCTAACATAAAATTAGCCTTAGTTGCTCCTTATAACATCAGCTATCTCCCAGTGAAAGTACCGTGAAACTCGGGCTTACTGTTTCAGAGATTAGCCAGAACAAACAAGTAGACAGACGGACAGACAATTTGATTCGGAGCCTATTCGTTGCAAACAAACAAACCTTTCCTCTTTAAAATATTAGTATGGATAAAGCACATTAAAGAAACAAGATTTTTTATTCATTCTAATGTTCAAATATTCAAACTGATAGGAATAATGATTAATGTAGACATAGAAACAATTTTATTATTGTAATATAAATTATTAAAAGCTTTTATATCTCTTAACAACTGGAATTACTACAATAATTTGTGATGAAAAACAGTAGCTGCTCGCTATTGGTAGTACGTGAGATGCCAGTTATTTCAAATAGTAAAACATAGTCTACGAAGATACAAACCGAGGGATTGAAACGAACCCAGTAATTTGTAAATCCATATATTCGATGTCACAAAATAATGCCTCTGGTATTACACGAAGGTACAAACTAACTTTTGTCATTTGTATTTCAACCTTGAGTCGCAGGATTAAGGTTGATTTTAATATTTTATTCTGTACTTTTAGGCTATATTTAAAGTATCAAAGGTGGACTATACTTTTTGCTGTCACGTAACATCATAATGAATCCCTTTCAATAATTACAGTCGGGTAACATCCATTGGAAACCAGTTCGTAAGGCCATGTCCAACATGGCATAGGTAAATTGTATAGTTTTTTACAATTTATTAACACATGACAACCTTTACATTATTACAATTATAGTATCTGATACCAACTCTACAAAAGACGGCATCACAAACGGCGAAGATACTATAATATTCTAGTTAAGATAAAATATCGCTAGCTATACAGTTTGAACTGTAACTGACGGCCTCCAAGCAAAAGCTAGTATTATAATAATTATATTCTCATATTACGCACTATAATGTGAGATACTAGCTGTTGCCCGCGGCTCTGCCCCCGTAAATACAGTATCCCACGGGAATACTGTACTTTTTCGGAATACAAATAGCCTGTGTCTTAATCCAGAGCCTAAACTATTACCATACCAAATTTCATCGAAATCCGTTTAGTAGGTTTTGCGTGAAAGAGTAACAAACATCCATCCATCCATACTTCCATCCATCCTCACAAAATTTTCACATTTATAATATTAGTAGGATGTTGAGACTACTTAAGATAAAATATTATAGTATCTTCACCATCTGTGATGCCCTTAATAGTATGAAATTATCTGGACATATTTGAAATTAAAATTGGTGTAAAGAAAAATTATGTTTTTTCAAGAAAAACAATGAAAATACAAATTATAAAATTAATCTGTATTTTTTAAATAAATAACATAAAAGATTTAGTTCAGTTTAGAATATTTACCAATATGAAGTCAGCCTACTGTATGCATTCATATTGGATCGATAATGTGCCTTGAGATGAAGTAGATGCTATCAATCTATGGACACCGGTAATTATGCATACTTTTAACTCATAACCACTTACATAGCGCTTTTGTAATTTTCGGTTATAAAATCTACTGTTGGTCATAAATTAACTAGATATATTGAACACTAGGATCCCAACATGATTTTATTGGCGTCAAAGTCCAATCATACGTCGTAACGACTTATAAAAAAGGAATCTATGTATTTTATTATTTAAAATTGTATATTAATTTGTCACTAGTTAAAGTAGTATTTATTTTAAATATAGTCTAATAAAATAAAAATATGCTATATTTTATATTGAATTAATTATTAATCGTTTTTAAAGCTTCATTCAAAACTTTTGTCTACATTGAACTGCCAAGAGGACTCTATCGTATCTTCGTTCCTAAAATTTAAGCACTGATTTATTATAAAAGCAAAATACAAAAGAAAATATATAAAAAAAAAAACGAAATCTTATATCGTGAAAAAAAGACGCAAAAGTTACACAAAGCCCAATCATACGTTGAAACGACGTACAAAATTGCTATTAACACAAAATAATACGTACTTAACTGCAAGGTGATGCAGATACCTCCTAAGTCCTAATACATCTCGCTGGTAGAGTTGGCCTGAAAACACTCGGCGTTCCTAACGTGCATTAGAAAGTTAAATCGTTATTATGTTGGAGTTAGTATACGTCGAAACAACGTACATCGGGCTTCTAGGGTTCAACCCTATATATTTAACCCTATATATTTAACCCTATTGTAATTATTACAATAACATTATAACAGCTTAGACGTTTTAAGAATATTCACGAGATAGACGGCGGAATACATAAGAATAGACACTGTGGCCAGGCCACTGCGAGGCTGATATGGGCAGGCAGAGGTCATCGAACCCCAAAGGGGTAAGCAGAGCCCACATAGTAAATCTGTAGTCCACTTCTCACCCATGCAGGAATCGTTTCATGAGAAGTGGCGAACCTGAAGCCCACGTTATTTCACGTTATTATTTATATTCAATTATCAGTTGGGTTCCGGTATCAGCGCATGCTGTCGCACTCACACATGCATCAAATCGAGTCCCTGACTGCCCTGGTCGCCGTTAATGAAAATTCGACCATCCAACATCTAAAACCTAAAACGATCATGGGTATGACTTTGTTAATTTTCTGAATTTAAGACCGAATTCTCGGACGCTTCTAAAACAATTGTGAGGCAATCACGGTCACTTGTGATTCTGCAAAGTAATGATAGGAACAGCATTTGGTTTGGGGTTCCATTAACAGGCTCAGGAAGTTTATAAGGACTACACGAAATTGTATGGATCATTTCCAACAATCCATCTCAGATTTACTGCCAATTAGCTTAACAAATACCATTATATCTGTATATAGCCTTAAATGTACCCTCACGTGGGGCCACTAAAAATGGGTGTCTACTTTTTTTGTTATAAGTTATATTTACGCTTATGAGGCTTTATTGTTTATAGCTTGACATTTCTAGAAGATACACAGGATTTGTTTCGATTTTTTTGGTTTTAATAGGATCGTTTATTAAATAATAACATCGTACCTAAATCGTATTTAAATCGAAAGCAACCTTAAAAAAATATATCACTAAAGGATTTTTTATAAGAGGGATCACAAGAACAATAAAGTAATATATTATTTGAAAATAATAAAAATAAAATATGAAATGTATATGCTGAAACATGTTATAATTACATTTCAATTTTGTCCGAAAAACTCTGCCCGCCTCGCACGCACGCGTAGTAGCCACATTATAATGACCGTTGTAAATCGTATCTACTGTAAATCGAATTTTAAAAAGGTTTTATTTGTCTTCACAATAAAAACATAATGTTTTATTGGACGTAAAATATTGATTGACGAATGAACGGTAGCTTTCGGCTCAAAACAGTAAACCGCCTAAAAGCTTTGCGCCATACTGAGCTTTTTTAAGGCATTCAATATTGTTAAAGCATAAATCATTATGGGGCAGTAAAGTTTATTTTTGAACGCAAAATGTATCAGCAATAAATAACCTAACCAAGAGCATGTCAGGACATGTCTAATGAGGGTTCCGTAACTATAAACACGGAATAGTTTTATTTTCAAAATACTTCAAAAATTACTTTCCGAATTCGTTAAAAAACAATTAATAAAAAGTATTTTATTAATTTAAATTATAATTAACTCAATAAATTCAATTAAAATATTAAATAAAAATTAAATTGCAATTTTCTAAGTCTCATAGTTTAGAAATGCCAGGGGGGACCAACTTATATACCATTTTGGAGGCCGATTACTCGGAAATGATTCTCTTCGTAAAGAAGTCGTGTATAAAACTTTGCCTATATTTGAAAATACCTATTCAACGATACCCCACACGACGGGGTAGAATGAAAAAATATTTTTCATCCCCACTTCACATGTATGGAAAGCCACCCCAAAAAGGTAAAATTATTATTATTTTATGACGCCGAAACCGAGATCTATACACAGTCTTTAAGTATACCAAATTTCATGTATTTATAATTACAAATGCGAGAGGCGCGGACAGACAGACAGAAAGATGTATGGACAGAGCGAAACTATAAGGGTTCCTTGAGTATTACGGAACCCTAAAAAACACATTATTAGCCAAAAATATTCCTGAACCGAATTTTGATTTCACGAGCTTTTTACGTGTTACATTTGTAAGGAAATATTTTGCATGAATTCACGACAATAGCGTAGAGCCGCCTTAGACTTTTAAAGTAGATTTTGAATATAACAATTTGTTCCTTAAACTAATAATTTTGTTATATAGTGATATGTTGTGTATAATACGTTACCTAGAAAAAAAGTAGCATAATTTTCTATAAAAAAGTTACTTTGCCTCACCGATCTTCATGCTGGAGGCGTAATTTTTATTGGTAATCGAATTCTTCCTTAATTTTGTTTTATGTGGTTTCAGATGCAAATTACCAAACATTTATTTTTCAAACGGAACTCTATTGTAACGGCTGATAGATTATATTCGCTTGTAACATTTTAAAATAACATATCCGGTCACCCATTATTGCTAGAGGCGGCAATTTATTAATGTATTACCAACGTTTGATAGCTGTTGTTAGATATAACCGATCCAGATTTCTCCTATGAAGTCTTTATTTCGGTTTTTGAGTTATGGTACGATTGAGATATGAAAGGTTTTCGGTTATCAATCATCAAAGCATTTAGGTAATGATTAATTCGTGTACTAAGATTATTTGAAAATCTTTTGTTTGATTAATGAAAAGATTGTCGGCTGTACTGATGTACTTCGTTAGTAACAAAAAAAAAATCTCCCACATAGTTACAAGCAAAAAAAAATAGTTCCCTATAAAGTCAAAAAAGGATGCAACTAAACTAACATTATAAAAAACATTATAAATTTGAAAAAAAAATGGCGAATAAATGGGAAACTTTAAGACTTTAACCAAATAAAAGCATAATCTAAAAATGTTATTATCATTAAAAAAATATATATTATTAATGGGAGTGTAAACTGTACAAAATATAAATCTTTACATTATACATATCAACTACTAATATTGAAGTAAAGCTATGTACTCTTTTATGACCAAAACTACTTTTTTGTCTCCAATTTCTACAATTTTGGCGGATAAGACAGATTAACATTTTTTGTCTAGGTACCTACACGAAATGACATGCTATTTTTAGGAATCCGCATCGATTGGCAAGTACTAGATGTAGGCATAAAATAAGGCTATGTGTGTTTTAGTTTGTAGTTTGTACAGTACAAGTAACAATTTGGTCTGTAGTACCGTTGTACTTACATACATCAGTTCAGGTGCTGTCTGGCTCCGGGCGACGTGTGCCTTAAGTTAAAGACGATTTTTGGATTATTTTTATGAAAATGTATTTTAATTTTATGTATTAATAATATGCTTAGCGACAGCATTCGCGTGTCGGTTACCCAGAGATCGTAACAGAGACGAGTATTATTATTATATAAAGGGCAACCGATTATTATAATGCGCAGTTTGAAGTTACAGATCTGAATCTAATAAACGTTTCATTATATACGACACTAAGTCAAATTTGTAATGTCACAATAACCTACTACCTACCGGATCTTAGTGACAAAGGTCCTTTATAGAATTGTTTTAATAATAATGTGAATTTTACGGACCTGTGAGATTTATAATATTATCAAACCGTTGAAGTTTGTGACTTACTCCTCAACCCAGCGGTCAAGCAGGTGAAATGCTATGTTATTGTGTCCACCACACCCATCCATATGGTATTATAAATTGTGAATTAATCGTAAAATATTACGTAAATTTGCTATGAATTATAGTACTGTCAATTTTGGTTACCGATAGTTTGTTGTAATTTAGAATTCGAATGCATATTTCGATTGAAACGTATGGATTGTTGCTAATATATTAAATCGATTACGTACTTTTGATTATTATTTTAAATATTTTTGAATATGTAGTTAACCTCAGTGTAATTATAGTCATAAGAATATTTATAATGTGTTAAATTTTATTGTGCTTACTGCCTAAAAACTATTCGTCACTTCTATTAACAATCTCATGTAAGTATGTACGTAGAAAACACATGGTAGTAATGTCAGGTAATAAATCAATAAAGTGATAACGAATTAAATAAAAAGGGCCGAAGCGTAGGCGACAGAGAAATGTTAAACTAGACCGACTTGTTTGAACATTATCAATAGTACTTTGTAGCACGTACAATTTTAAATAATTACTTTCTTAAGTGGATCTCAGTTAAGTGTTGCTTGCTCAAACAGATTTTTATCTAACTTCGTTCAGATCCAATATCATGTAAACATAAGCAAAGAAACAATAGCTCGATATAATGCTACCAATTTAGATGTCACTTGTTTACAGTTCAGTAAAGTAATACAATGATAAATTCATTAAATCATTCTGCTTAACCCGGCGCCAATGATATGAAAATAATTACTAGGACGATGACGCCAGGTCATATTGACCCGAATTTAATTTTGTATTTTTTAAAATAATTTAGAAAGTCATCTTAATTTTAATGACTATTTACTAAAAAAGATTATTTGCTTAGGTAGTAAAATAAAAATAATAATAATTAGTTCTATAAATTAAAATTATATTATCTTTTTCAATAACACAATATGTAAAATCAACTTTGAAAACGTAATACATTTATATTTTGAATTTTTGGTAAAGTATTCTTAGCAATAATAGGAATGATCTTATGTACTAATAAAGAGAGATATTTCTTCTTAAATAATTTAATTTCTTTTTAAATCTTTTTATTTCTTTTTATTTTTCACTTCTATCGGCAGTTCCTATAACTGCCAATATTTTTTCTAGCAGCAAGCAGTTAAACATCTGAAATAGAAAACTAGGTACTTACTACTTATCATTACTCAATAGTTATGAACACCCATATGAACAATTGAAGTGTATTTTAAGGACATAGGGTATTTTATTATGGAACAAGTAGCCACGGCAATCAAAGATAAAATTAGGTTAGATGTAAGCGTGATTGCGTCTGGACAACTACGGCATGTAAATACTGTGATGTTTTAACTAACTTCAATGTATATTTATATAAAATATGGTTAACAATTTGTTGATCATCTGCACTTCTCCATGGAGCTGATTTAAACAACTACAGGAAAGGAAATGTGAATGAAAATTACTGTACAATATACATTGCCATAAGGAACATAACTATAATATCAATTACGAGCTTTTGCCCGCGGCTTCACCCGTGTAAATATTGCCACGGCAAAACTGTACTTTTTCAGAATAAAAGTCGACTATGTCCTTCCCTGTAGTCTACTCTATATCTATGCCAAATTTCATTAAAATCTGTATAGGAGTTTAACATTTTCATCATAATATCATAATATCTATGGACGCTTCACACCACGTCAGTCTGGCCCCGTGGTAAGTTCTCGAAGAACTTGTGTTACGGGTACCAGACAACAGAAGCGTCCATAGATATTATGATTTTCGTATTAATACCTGAACCTACATGAAAAATAATAAAATAATCTGTTATACAACTTACAAAGTACAAAAAAATCCTTTAAAATAAATTGTGCCATGATAACAGCCGCCACCTGCGTTGATGTCGTTTTCTTCCATATTTGTTTCAGTTAGCCTTAATTTTCTTACGTTAGTTTTAAGGACTAAAAGAAAAAAATATTTTATCTTCAAACAATAAAATAAATGTCACATAGTATATAAGTTTTTGCACGTGATGATGTTAAAACTAATAATTTTTTCTTGCGTCTGCAAAACCTATATTTATAAAGTAATAAGGCTTATGACACGTATGCATTTGTGTGAAAAAATATTAGTAGACAAAGGATAATCCGGACACCAAAACCAATTTATATCTCATCCTGCACAATGTGTCTAATTGACGCCCTGTGAGCTTCGATTTGGATGTCAAAATGTAAAGGGTGAAGCAACAAAAAGAAAACCCTCACAAAAGGTGCCTTAAGTAAAAATTACGTAGCTTATGAATAAGCCAACTATTATTAAGGGGAAGCATATGCGCGACACATGGCCAATGGAGCATAAGGCATTGATACGTATTGGTATATTTTACTTCGTTTCCGATAAAAATCGTAGGAACTTTTTTACCTTAATTATTTATTGTTAGCTTTATTGGATTCTATTTGAATTGTAATTTTTAGTGGTTTGTTTGAATAGACCAAAGGTTGCGTGTAATGGTGATTCATAATGCTAAAATTTATGTTCGTTGGTTTTCGATATTTCATAAGATTTTTATGATTTTTTTACTGGTACTATTTGCGAACGATATGAGTTGCTTCTTCGTTGAAACCTAAAAGCGTGTCGTGAATATGTAAATATTGTATTAGCCGTTATTTGACGCTTGACATATTATTAATTTTCATACATACCTATACCATAGACGTATATATTATAATAATAGACGAGGCATGTCGAGGCAAGAAGTGTTCCCACTTAAATGCCACCACTTTTGGGGTTTTTGGGGCCATTTTGATATTTGAGGCATGGTGAGATCAAGATGGCTGACATTGAAGTATACGAAATCAAGATGGCATAACTTTTTCTAGTATGAAGATATGTTCTGTCAAATGTACGTCATATCCAATTCTTAGTTTCGAAATCATTGACCTATACTTTACTGTCGTGAATTTACTAAATATATTCTAGAAACGTTTTTAAACTATTAAAAAAGCTTCATTTAATATTTTAAAAATATACATGTTAATAATAATTCGAACACCTAACAATAATAATAATTTTCGTCGTGTGTGAACATTTTTGACATTTGTACGTCAAATAATGTTAATATTCGCATTATTACACGTATATTTTTTTGGTAATCCCAAAGCAATGATTAATAAAATTGACATTTGTAATAATGACAATAATCATAATAAAGGTATTTCCATGATGTCCCTGACTTTAAGTTACATCTATTAATTTATAAATAGCAACACTATTAATAACATATCCTCAATATTAATAATTGGATCAATTGACTTTGACTTGAAATAAAATATTTGGCTATATTATTATATAATTCCGGTTTCAGAGGATGAAAATATTTTTGCAATAAAGATGTAAATATTCAATAATAATATTATGAAACTTAATTAACCCTCCGTATACCAGGTGGGGTTTGACAAACCCCAGTCACACGGAAATCCTTGTAATTATTTGAAAACTAAAGCAATGTTTATAAAAATTTCAGTAGCTGAAGACAAGATATCACTACACTATTTAACAATAGTGGTGTAGGTCTCACGTCATTGTGGGACCGTGCAGATGTCTGCAAAGTTGCGTTGGGTGTTACAAACCCCACATGGTACAGGACGTTGTGTAAAAAAAAACTAGTAGATGTTTCGTAGGAAAATGTATTATTTATATATTGTATTTATTTTGACTAAGTAAGCATTTTTTTAAGGCATTACATTTACTTTCTTTATAATAAAGAATAATCGACAATAAATTAATTCATAATTTGTTGTCATTTTCCGTTATAACATCAGACTATATAAACAATAGTTATTATTTATATAATCTGAGGTTATGACATTGATAAAGTAGGTATATCGTTTAACTTTTTTTTATTATTGCACCCTAATAGACAGAAAACAAATACCTATGTTTTTTTTTAAATAAATATTTACTAAATATGCATTATTTGCCCTGATAACTGTTCGGGTGTGACAAACCCCATATCCCCACATGGTAGAGCATGTAACTTTTATCTACCTGGTACACGGAGGGTTAATACGACTCATGAGTATAGTAAGATTACCTTTACACACGCACCGCAGCTCTAGCGGCACCGCCGGATCTTGTACGGATTTCGCCGCAGCCGCTGCGACAAAGAATATAATATTATGTATCTTAAACTTTAAACGAGACAATTTTGACAATATTTATAACCGGTTTCTTAAAAACAGCTGCATTTATTACCATAAAATTTAGTATGCAGGGAGTTTTGGGTGAGAAAAATCGATCTAGCTAGGTTTTATCCCTGGGAAACTGCGCATGTTTTATCTTTCATCATGCAACAGTATATCAATAATTTGGACTCTATTATGTCAGTCCTATTGGCAGCGTGGTATGCGTACCTATGTATAAGTTTTTCTCTGTTAGTAAAAAAATATTTTTGTGTTTTTTTTTTATTTATCAGAACTCCGAGCATAGCTCGGTTATATAGTTCTGGTGCAGCGACAGCAGCACCGCCGGAGCTAAGGGAAGGTCAATTAATATCGAAACGAAACGATACGCGACATGGCGCTGTATTTTTAAGTTGGCTATTTAAAAGTCAACTTTATTCATTACACAAGAAGATTCACGTCTCATTGTAAGAGTTCGAATATCAAGTAGCAACGCTGCACAGCGCATGTGTGTGGCTGATGTCATATGAAAAATGTATCTTTTTGCGCGCGTATCTTATGGCGTATTGTTTTGTTTCTGTGTAAATTGACGCTAAGTCTATGCCCGAAAAGGGCGTAATCATAGCCACGTAAGGCCGACGCGCGTGTCGTGGTACTAGCCCTCAATACATTGCGTCAAGAAGCGCGTATTTTATTACTAACGCGCGTATCGTCCATCACATGTAGGCCGCCAGAGATTTTGCGTAGAGCGCACGTAGGTTTACGCCCGTAATTGGCCTTTCTGGACAAGGTCTTAGATAAAATTTATCCAAGAAATTTTACTTATACTTAAAACTACCTATTTCTACACAAAACAGTACCTGAGCCCTGAACTAGGTCATCCTGCTGAGTCTAAACGTACTTAAAGGACATAATGAAATTACTGTTTTCTCCACACTCGCTAAGGGACGGACGGAGAATGAACTTAAGATATTATGCTTCTCCGAGAATCAGTTGTATCATTCTTCAAACCTGTCATCTGCAAATGTTTAGGTATATCACTATAATCTCGCGCTATGCACGCTTCGCTGCACAAGATACCGCAGCGTGCCTTATTCTATTCTCATTCCAATCTCGATCATCATTTTTTTTTCAGTCTATAACCGGCTTAATATACTACACTTGAATGAACACGATCACATTTTGTATCGCTTACTGAATTTTCATTGCCCATTTGGTACGATTCGTAAAAACACCATCAATGAAAGCCAGCAATGTATATTGTACTATGCGATGTAGTCTTGTACTATGCGATGTAGTCTCAAAGTATTCGGTTACATAATAAGCAATGGAAACCTGCACCCTAATGGTCACGGTGTCGCGTGGTCTGATTCACCGCGGTATGACGCACCTTGCGGTGGTTTTTTTCTACTTAACCAGATTTATTCTGATGTGGGTAGTGGGTTCAGTATTTTTATAGCCCGCATATGGCTCACATTATAATTACCCGTATTAATAATGTAAACCGTACTAGGACAACAAATGCTGGGCATATTTTCAGTATCTGTAGTTTGTTAAACCAGTCTCTATATTAAGTTGCAACTGATATTGTGATAGGGATTTTAAAAATTGAATCTATATATATAAGGCAATGCTGATTGTCTGATGTATCAACGCACAGGCCAAACCCTTAAGTCTAGAAATTTGAAATTTTGCACACGTATTTCTCACATGACGCATCCATTAAGAAAGGATTTTTTAAAATTCAACCCCCAACGGAGTAAAATAGGTGATAAATGTTTGTATGAAACTTTTTATTCCTTGGAGATATTAGCATGATATTTCGTATAAATAATGAGTTACGTATTTCATTCATTCCCTAGGTGGGTAGAATAGTAGATGAAAGTTTAAACCTAATGTCACGCGGGCGAAGTAGTACAAAGGAGAGTGTTGCAATTGCAACGTAGTAAAAAGTAAAAGGAGTTTTACAAATTTATAAAACTCCTTTTACTTTTCACTACGTTTTTATACCTAAATGGGAATCAGTCATTGGAGTATATGGGTTAAGATAAGCTAACGTTTAGCTTATTTCATTATAGGATCCATTATCGGGAGGTCTATGCAATATTTTTAGCTTAAAGATCTTTATTAGTTAAAAAATTTAAGGCAATTAAAATTGCATAGGTTCTTTTCATCAATGTAATAAGTCATAGTACATAGAAACTCTAATTTTATTTTCTTATAAGTCGTCGTATTAAGTATTGCTCATATTAATGAATGAATAATGTACAATATATAAAATTAACAAAAAACGTCATCCTAATTTTTACAATAATATAATGTTTTTGTTTAAAATACCTTCATAATAACTATATATCATCTTGTTAATAATAACTATATATAACAGTTCTGAAATAAAAAAAAACCGCGAATTAAGATACTCTTATATAACCAAAATTAAAAATAAGTAACACCCGAACTGTCAAGCAGTGAGCGAGCTGATGACGATGATATTTAAGAACACGTTCGATCATGTCTGCTATAATACAAAAAAACTAGATCAAAATCAGTTTACACACACAGACAAACACACGCAGCAAAGACTTTCAACTTAAAACACCCCTCTGTTTCCGTTGCGGATTAAAAATGTGCGTTATTCGCGGAACATTGCTTTTACATTTTTCCGTTATCATTTACCTACTTAATTCGAATTCCTCAGCGTTTTACTAATAATTATATTTTATTATGCATTATTTCCTATAGAACCCAAAGTCAGCAGCGGTGACGAAAGGAAATTTCGTGGTAGTAGCACGAGCGGCGTAATTGCACCGAGCAAAAACGCCCTACGCTCCAATACTGATCGTGGTCTCGCCTTAATTTGATTTTCTTTACATTCACAATCATCTGTGACGGGGATCCTGTAAAGGGTATACTCGCATAATTATGGAGTTATGTGAAAAATTGCGTTTTTTTTCTTTATATTTTTGCAAAAAACTGATGAAAGGTTAGATTAGGATAGGTAAAATAAGGATTTTAATCAATAAATTTTTTCTAGGATGAGCCTTAATTTTTAAAGTGTTTACAAAATTCCAGACATCATCATCATCATCATTATATTAATACGTAAAGCAAAAGCTTTCAGTAGTTTTATACGTATTGTGCGAATGCAGGAATATGATATTTGGAGTTCTCTATTTTTTGGATAAAATCATATTATTATGTCAGAATTTAACATGGCATAATATTTTTGTTATGTATGATTAGCTATTGCCCGCGGCTCCGCCCGCGTAAATATAGTATCACTCGGGAACACTGTACTTTTTCGGGACAAAAAGTAGCCTATGTTTTAATCCAGACTCTAGAGCCTAAACTACTACCATACCAAATTTCATCGAAATCCGTTCAGTAGTTTTTACGTGAAAAAGTAACAAACATCCATCCATCCATCCGTCTATCCATCCATACATCCATCCATACATACATCCATCCATCCTCACAAACTTTCACCTATATAATATTAGTAGGATATTAAATGTGCATAATTTTTTAAAGCATTATTACATTACATAGGTACTATAAGCTTATCAGTTGTTATGCATACTCATTATAAGGCATACATATGTTTACGCATAATGATATTTAAATGTATCATAATTAATTGAAAAAAAAGTTTCGTAAATTTTGTAATTGCATAAAATAAAATACTTTTTGTATGCAACAAATAAACAAAGTTGGTGATTTAAGGGTTACCCAACGGTCACCCCCACTGCACCTTAACCAATTATTACAGTATGTCAAAAAACATTAATGCAAAAATATTGTTATGACAAAAATTTGATAACGCATTATGCCAAAGTAAATTAGGACAAAAAATAAGTGATAGATAATAAAAATTTGTCTAAATGATATTTATGCCTAGTGAAATAGTATGCCAATAAACAATTATGTGAAAGTATTATTAAGGCAAAAAAATTATTCCTTGTCAGTTACGTCAAATTAAATAAGGACAAAAAATATTAGTCTATTAATGCTATGTCACTAGGTATAAATATAATTTATAACTAGTGACGTAGCATGCCAGTAAGCAATTATACCAAAGTATTATTATGCCAAAAAAATATGCCTCTCCTGTTAAGCCAAATTAAACTAGGACAAAAACGTTTATGCCAAACAAAGGGTCACCGTTGGTACAGTCATAGTTTATGTGGAGGAAGGTGTAAAAAAAACAAATATTTTTTAAAAATAATGATTAAAAATGAAATAAAATATAGACTATCTCAGATTAAACAATCTCAGGATGCAATTTTGTTACACGTTGACGTTTGTCAATCTGTGATTTTTTCTAAGAGGCAAAAGAAACCTTATAAACTAAAAACATATATTAACTATAATAGACGAATTTCATCCAAAGGAATACCTGTAATATTAGTTATTTTTTATGATTTAAACATGACAATGTTTTGTTTTTTCTATGTGGCGGGTAAGTCCTTATTCTTACAAAGTGTATTTTAAGGGTCAGTTTATAACGAAACGAAACGGTACGCGACATATCGCTGAATTTTTATGATAGCTATTCAAAATTGAACTGTATTCAATACAAAAGAAGATACACGTTTCATTCTAAGAGTTCGAATGTCAAGTTGTGCCGCGCTTCATAGCGCATTTGCAGTGTATGTCTGATGCCATATGAAACGTGTATACTTTTGTGTAGTGAATAAAATTTCATTTTCAATAGCTATCTTAAAAATGCAGCGCCGCGTAGCGTATCGTAGCGGTGTGAACTGGCCCTAAAGGTAGGTACTTACCTACATTAGCAAATTTATCAGTTGTTTTAACGGCTTCCGTTACAACTTCCTCTACCCAACGTCTGATTTTCGTGTTTACTTACCTACCCCTTGATTTAAAATATTTGTGTTTCGTAATGTTTATTCAGGTAAAATTGTAAATTTATTATTTGTGCAAAAGCCCCGTAATCGCGAATATTAAAATAGCGTTGGTTTCTCTCAGATTTTTTCAATACAGAAATATAATTGGTAATTAGTATCTTCATTATTTTTTTCATATAAGTTAGCTTCTTAGTTTAAAAATTATACAGGACAAGGCATGTGGTCTATGAAAGGTGGAGGACTTTTTATGTTGAGTCATAAAAAATAGCATAAAACGACCATTAGGGAAAGGTGTTCGGATAATTTTATCGCACCGTTTGTGGCTAAACGCCTTCATTAGATTTCGTTAAAACGATGTTTGAAAGACAATGTCGTTTGTATTTTGAACGTCGCGTCGCGTCGTCTACACATAAAAGTTTTCACAGAATATTATGAAACTATTCCTATGAATTTTAGGGTGCCAGTATTAAAAAAAAAACAATTTCAGTGGAGGCGCCAGAATAGAAATATTAAAAAAAATCATAGTACACACGCATATCTACACGCGATATAAGAACATTGGGCATTAAACAGCAACAAGTCATGGCGTCTTTTTGGAACGAAGTTCCTTATGGGGCGATGAGGAGATGAGGAGGGGTCTTCACATAAGCAGTAAATCACGTGTCTGAAATATCCGTAATTGATTTTTCTAGACCTTATATACAATTCAAAATATATTGGAAGATTTTGAAAGTAGTTAAGACATTATATTGTGTACTGGGCACATAAAAAGTTAAAAACGTAGCAGCAGGTGAAGATGTCCCCTTGTCACTAACAAAAAATCGATTTCTTCAATTTAATCTAACATCTTAGATTATATTGATACTTCAGTATCGGATTACGATAGAGGTATTTAATGGAGTAAAATGTGATATATTCGGCGTTAAATAGTATCTGTTATGTTTTGCGTAAAAAATTACCTAAAATGGCAGTAAGCACTGCCCACCATTTTGATAATTATTATAATATTGTTTTATTGCATTAAAACTACGATCTTATTTCCTAAGAATATTACACAATTTTCATCCAAGTATAAAATTACTGAATAATTTAACCTTTGGACCACTTAGGTTTAATCTTAAAAGATAATAACAGTATGAATACGTACTTCCATAGTGATTTTTACTGAAGCTACAATGAGTAGTTTAATACTCCACATATTTCTTTGTATAACTGGATGAAATAGACATAGATTTATAGATAGACGCTGCATAATATTGAAAGCTCCAATATTAGTGTAAAAATTTTATCTTATGTTAATGCATAGTGATGCATTGATACAATAATTTTCTGATTAATTTTAGTTTCAACAAAAAATTCTCAAACATATGTTTATCGTTTGTCGAAAAGTATATAAAAGTATTTTCTTAATTGACAGCTAAATTCGAAAGAATTTTTAACACCTGTCTGCTACATCACTTAATTTAAAAACATAGAACTATAATTTTTTATTATACAAGGTCGAAAAACTCGACGAATTCGGTAATTAAAATAATTATTTATAAAACCACATTTAAAAGAATGTACTCGTAGAACAGCACCCGCTAATTTCACTTGATTTGTCTCTTTGAAAAGAACAAGAGCAAACCAAGAAGAACAGAAAAATAAAACAATACTAAATAGTGTTTATGTATTAAACAGATGAAGAACATTATCGAACGCATTACCACCTGCCATGTCTAAAATTTGTAAGTTCTAGTCACTCTCTTTGATGACTACTTAATAATTTTTCTAAGACATTAACAACTGTTCTACATATTGGCCGGACAAAAAACACAAGGCGTGCAGTTAAGTAGATAAAACAACAGCAGCCGTCAAATTTCCTCCCGACATTAATCACACTTGTATGTTCGGTAAGGTGTGAGGTGACCATGAGTTCAAATAATAATAATAAGTTGTCGAAGATCTTGTGTTACGGGTACCAGAAATATATATATTACTTTTTATACTATACATAATATTTAAGATTTTGATTATATTTTACACATATTCAATACACATTCATGACCCAGGAGGAACACAAAAAAATTTTTTGTTCCTTCGGCAGGATTCGAACACGCGACCCCCGGCTTGAACACCAACATGCTCAATCACTGAGCCACAGAGGTCGTCAATATACAAAATTATAACCTGACATGCGTATAATATAGACATCAAAGTTTGAATGCATTATTATATTAGGTAGGTACTTATATAATTGTTTTCCTCATTCTGAAAGGATTGAAATTTATTAAATCACTTCCATACTTTATGAATTATTGTCTATGGATCAGGAATGAGCCGTAGTGTAATTATGCGTCTAATTAACCTGCGCACATCCAATATATTTGAATTGTTTCTTTACATATTGCAAATACGCATATTATTATTATGTAATATATAATAAGTGTAATTTTATTAACTTATTTTTTTACTAAATAAAAACATTTTTTTAGTAAATAGTCAAGAACTTCTCCCGAATACTACCCAACAGATGGCTACTGCACTCGCGTGCTTGCGCGGTCGCGCACTTTCTACCGCTAACGGTCGGCGCGTGCGCACCGCACCTGTCCGGACCCGCGACCTCGTGTGGTTACTATTGTTGAATTGCACTAGCTTCATTATCTTTGTGGAAATCTATTGGCCCCGCCGATTTATATTAATCGACTTTTAGTATTTCATGGGAGATTCATTAATTGGTATTCGAGATTAATAGATTTTCACTCGCAACTTTCTTAGGGCCTGTTTTACAATCTACTTGTAAGTGCGCCCGTATTTGCACGTTTTGTGATAGACACAAATCGTGCTTCCTTTACGAAGCAGTAACAAAACTATCGAATGAGCTATCCGATATTTATTAAAAGATTGTGAAGTCCTTAGACTCAGAATTCAAAGAGTTCCATAACTTCAGGATATTGTATGTACTCAGGTAGGCCTGTCGTAACTTTGACTGTCTCCTACTTTGTGATAAAAAATGTAGGTACAATGCATACAATATTGCTATTGGAATACGATGTTCATGAAATATCTGTTGACTTACGAGTTGCAACTCTTTGTCATAAATATATGACAAAGATAAATGTCAAAATAAGATTAGGTCGCACATTTTACAAAGTGGATAAAAAAAATAAATAATATCAACTTTGAAGTATCCAAACATATAATGACACTAATTGCATTAATTCCCCCCTTTTCAATCAAAGCCACCCTCGCCTGCGTCACTAACGGTTGGGCAACAGGTGAACTCGCACCTGCCAACGGTTTCCTCACAACGGACGAGACGTTCCCAAACGGTCATTCCTGCTAATAAATTCTACGTTGAAGTATAACACATTTCCAAGTAGAGCATAGGTTAGAGCTGTGGTATATAGTCTAACTAGGCGCATGACAATTGTCGTTGATATATTGTCTTCTTAGCTTAATGTTAGATTCTCTAACATTTTTACAATATTCCAATTCTAGTTTATGACCCATTAAGGGCTCCACAGACAGCCAAGATACATTAATATTTTACATATAAAATGTACTGCCATATGAAAAATATATAGTATCTTAGCCGTCGTGATAGTTCATGCAAACTGTATAGCAAGCGATATTTTACCTTAACATAAAATATAATAGTATATTCGCCGTCTGAGATGAACATTGAACGGATATATACAAGCTGGTTGCACAAGCACAGCACAAGAATATGAGAAACTACAAAACCGTTGTGATCACTTAGTAAAGATTTGTATAAAAAACTAGGAGTAAGACCATGTCACATTGTTTGGAAATTTAAAGTGTTTACGTGACCCTATGGGAATCAGGCATGAGAATGTACATTGTAAGCTAATGAAAATGATTGATGACGAAAGAAAATTGCTAAGTAAACCTACAATTCCCTTAAGAGTGATTGACTCATAATAAAGTATCACTTTCTCTCGTATGATTACTTTCATCACATCATTGGTGTGGTGTCTTTTTTAATATTTTAGATATACACGTCGTGTTTGTGTTTGTTTACATGGATAAGTAAATAGGTGATCGTTTTCATTGTACTGTATGTAAAACTTGTTTCACGCTATACTCGTACGTAGAGTAAGTAAGATCATCTTCATCATCAGATGTGCAGAAAGCTATTCTTATACTTTAAACGAGACATTCTTAATAATTTCGACTCTATTATGTTAATGCGATTGGCAGAATTGTATGGTTACGTATAGTTTTTGCTTTTTCGAAAACTCGGAATATGGCGAGTTCGAATACCGGTCAGATAAATATTTTTTGTGATTATTTTTGTTTATTTAAATTTATCAAATCAAAGCTCGGTTACCCAGGTACTCGTACAATTTTTTAAATAATGTTTAAAAAAACAGAAAATTAATTAAAATTCGAGATCGCCATGTGGCCAAATTCACACGTACATAATAATACATATAACTTTTAGGATAGGCAAGGTCAGGACTATACTTAATTATGTATGCATTTATTTATTTTAAATTTATATTAATGCATTTTAGGGTATAATGTGGATGAGATCAAATAAGGCAGCTAGGATTGCATTAGACGTAAAAGTCTGTGCCCCTACGCTGACATGACGTACATAAACGAACTCGTGTATATATTCTTTTTGCTTATTGTGATGACCCTAACAACAGGAACTTTCACAAGCCGAGAACCCTGCGTGAAGCGTGGCAATTTCAATCAGCATGGTTTTTGCGCACGCGTAACGTAATGGTACAGATATTTGTTTGTGGTTCCAATTTAACAAGTATCTAGATTACGAGCCATCATAGATCCGGAACAATCATTGCGTTGGTCTGTATGTTATTTACTATGGGCTTGTGGAGCATAATTTGCATTGGCTTGCAGTACGGTATCTAATCGACCGCATATAGCAACCGTTATTGAATTGCAATTAATAGAAGGAGGATGGTTTTTCATTACGTATCTACATTCTACAGTCTTCTACATTCTTCAGTCTGATTAAAATCATATTCTTAATATTACGAAAATTATGTAAACCGAGGAGTATGAAATATGGCACAGATAAAGTTTGTGTAATTTTATGTGTAAGTAGTTGTGCAAATTTTTAATTATGGATACATAAAATTAATAAAAATAAAGTTACACACTACCTCTGACTTCAGATTAGTAACTCACACTAACATGCGTTTGTATAATAACTGTAAGTTTTGTTTAAACACAATTTTCAATCTGTATTTCACATTCTATAGACATAATTTACGTAATTTTTATTTGAGTACGTATCCAAGAGACAAAAGAACAGTAATAAAGTTATAGTTAAAAATTTAGAATATTAATTATTGTGGCCGATTTTCGACCACTAGGTGAACTCTAGTTATTTTTAAAGCAACATGGAATTAAGAAGAAAATAGCACGCTACACACGTAAAGTATCGGACTGCGTTCAAATCGCAGATGGATCTTT
Source organism: Phengaris alcon alcon (assembly GCA_037179445.1). Taxonomy (NCBI): domain Eukaryota; kingdom Metazoa; phylum Arthropoda; class Insecta; order Lepidoptera; family Lycaenidae; genus Phengaris; species Phengaris alcon. The sequence continues at coordinate 1,433,212 of JAYRCH010000073.1, forward strand.
GCGGTTTGTATTGCGTATCGAAATGTCGTGCTATTTAAGGCTAAAAAGTGTCCGCGGTTTTGACTGCCGATGTCTTACGTAATAGGCGATTGCGTGGATAATACTTTGGAAAATGTGCTCGACATGCCACATCGGTCCTAACTTTACATGTGAAGGGCGTTACTGTCTTACGTATAAACTCACAAGGAAGAACATTTGTCTCCTTCGTTCCTCAGCCTCATTTGGTTTCCGAATCCCGCAGAAGAAACAAAACGTTTTTCTGTGTTCCTGGGTCATGGATGTGTATTAAATATGTGTATTAAACTAAATTATTAACTTACTAACTTACTATTATATATTACTTGATGCGTATCTCATTTATAGTGTTTTCGAACTCTTCTTGTATAAAATACCTTTGTGTAACCAAAAACCGAATAAACTTCATCTCTTTTCTAAATGAGTTATAAAATTATTACTGCACTACCGGCGAACCTCCATAAACACAGATTGGCCGAAGTTATGTACAGCGAGCACGCCATGGGTATTATACCTTAGCGATAAATTAGTCCTTCGCACCCCGGTCTCGCCCGCGAATCGAACACCGATGATTTATGTACAATTATCGATTAATTCAAGCAGCGGTATTGAAGAATCGATTTTGGCCCAATGTTCGATTGAAACTTTTATTTGATTGCTTAATTTGCAATAAATGCAGATTAGAGTTAATGAGACATCAAATCAGCAAAAATACCTAAACCATTTTTAGAGAAGATAAAAACAATAGAAAGTTGAGCTGTGAAGCGAAAAATGTGTCTTCTGATATCACGATAAAATCTTTCGGTGTTCCAATTATGTATTGAAGTGTTGCATTCATCAGCTCCAAGCTTAAAAAAAAGCTCGATTAAACTAACAATTTAGAACGCGGGCGCACAATACCATAGTTCTCACTACGGGAGCCGACGCACCACCTACTTACATTCCGAGAACTAAAGCAGCCAGGGCTATCGATTTTGCAGCTCACTTTTCATTAAATATATGCATTATTAGCATGAAAGTTCAAATGCTCGGCAACCCTGGAACTTCACCTTTCATTGGTCTCGGAGACCATCTTTCACTGGTCAATTGTTCGGTGGATAAAAAATCTAATAAAGCAAAAGCAAAATAGATGAGTTGTTTGGATCAATATGGAGTGTGGTAGTGTTGTGACGCAAACTGCATTGTCATTGGGCGTAATCGAGGTGGGTCGGTGGCGCCTTTGTGAGCGGCCATCGGCGGCTTTTTATATTGATATCTGATGAATATTGCTCTCATTTTAATAACAAAAAATCGATATCACGTTTATGTGAAGCACAATCATATACCTCGTTTGTTATTAGTAGATCGATTATTTTGTAAAGAAAGGTTAACATTATTTTCTCTTTCTTATAGATTTTAAGAGGAACTGCGAAGGAAATTTCAACGAGCCAATCGCACCTAGGTACCATAACCAAGGAAGACGTTTGGACGTAAAGCTTTATGATCATACCTGCGGCATGTATCTTAAACAAACTAACGTTTAGATAATGGTTATTGTTAACATGATCAATTGGGTGTGTTATCGCAAGACAATCATTTAGGTGGTCTACCGGACCACCAACACAGTAATTACCCAACGATTTATAATGTTCTAGATTGATGTCGGCGGCCTCAGCGGTTTCCCTAAATTATCAATTCAGTATACAGGCTGATGTTAAAAACAATAAGAAAAAATGTTTTAAATCTTCCTAGCAACCATGAAACTGTATACAACTTACTACGTAATACTATATAGATAAAATTAAGTCTTCAAAGGTTATCCGTGCCCGTTCACCTTTATGCCCAATATTGTAAGATGGGTATGTTATAATTTTTTACAATTAAATAATTATAAGATACCCATCTAGCAATATCTCGCGAAAAAATACCTACAACCTGCATTTTCTTGTGTGAGTGCACGCATAAGCATACATCAAGCACCTCCCTCCTCCCACAATGCTTATGTGTACACTCAGTAACAAGTTCGTGCAAACATCACCACCACACAAGTAACAATGTCAGCAAGATCGTGCAAGGTCCCACACAACCATGCAGGTTGTAAAACTCGACGCGCGTTTCGCCCCGAACCTGGAGCATCCTCAGGAAGTGGACCTGCGAACAAAGTTCGTTAAGTTAAGTTAACTTAAGTTAACGAACTTTGTTTCGTTGTAGGTTGTGTGTATTTTTTCGCGGGATATTGCTAGATATAATATTAATTAAATTGTATGCTATGGATTTTCGCAAAGTTTATAATTTTTTCTCACGTCGTCCGTGTATGCTATTACATTATTTTAAAAGGGCAACCTTTACCTTTAAAAATGAAGTTTCATTTCATTTAAAATAAAATAATCTGTACAAAACGTTAGTAAAATAAATAATAAACGTTCAATTATGTAACTAAACTACTTAACTAAACCCATAAAGATTATCGGTTTAACATTAGCATTTCCCATTTATGTAATAACAGGAACACCCTCTACACGAGATGTGTTGCAAGTCGCTAAGTAAATTGCATTAATCATAACAACATCGTCAATATAATTATTGTATTGAGATGTTTCACTTACAATATATTAGAATGTTAAATATAATATAATATTATATACCTACATCGAAGCTAAAATTATCTTTTAATATTAACTATGAAAACGTCTCACGTCCGTGGTGCCTGTTTTGGAGCGCAGCGTGGTTTCGTATTTGGTCAGTTAGTTTTGTTCCCAAAATGCCTCGCTTGGCAGATCCCGAACTGGAATTTTTGTTATTCGGTCAATGATCAGTATGTCGAATCTTCTAATTAAATCTTGCAATAATAAAGTTTCAATGCAGTCTCGATATGTTAAAACAGCATAGTGGTATTCTCATAAACGTTAAACTAACGTTAAACGTGTTTTGATCGGTCCAAGCTCCAAAATCAAAATATGATATCAAGAGGATTCATTTATAATACGAGGATTGGGGTTCTGGTTTGAGCGCCGTAGGTAAGGACAGAAAGAATACATAGTCTTCATTTCAGGAAGAATGGTAAATCCCCCTTCGTCAGTGTCATCATTCCCTTTTCAGTTTTCATAGTAATATTAAAAGATAATTTTAGCTTCGATGTAGGTATATAATATAATATAATATTATATACCTACATCGAAGCCAACCAATGCATCGAACCAATGCTGGTTGGAGATGTGCCAGCTTCTCCATCATTGTGTTCAGTTCTTCACAGTACACATCTGCAGTAATGCTCATCCCATTTGGTAAGAAGCTGTGATGAATCACACCGGCACTAGACCACCAAACAGTGACCATCACTTTTTTAGGGGTAAGTTTTCGTTTAGGACAATGTTTAGGTGCTGAACTAGGATCTAACCAACTTGCTGAGCGCTTGCGATTATCAAACAGAATCCATTTTTCATCGCAGGTAACAATGCGGTTCAAAATTCCTTCATTTTTGTGTCTGTTGAGTAGTGCAAGGCACGTCTCGACGCGTACTTCGCGCTGGGGAACATTGAGTTCGTGGGCACCCATTTGTCAAGCTTTTTTACCTTGCCAATTTGACGCAAATGGACCAATATTGTTTTGACGCTAACGTCGAAAGCTGCTGCTAATTCAGCCGTAGATTGTGTATCATCAGCTTCCACAATCGCCTTTAATTCGTCTTTGTCGACCAAAAACTTCGGACGACCGCGAGGTTCATTTTTCAGGTCGAAATTTCCAGAACGGAAGCGAGCAAACCAATAACAGGTGGTGCGTTGGTTTGTAGTGTTAGCTCCGTAATCGTCGTTGATGTTGCGTGAAGATTGTGCCGCGTTGCTGCCACGACGGTACTCATATTCCATAATTACTCGAATTTTTATTGTATCCATGATGACGAAAAAGATTGAGATGTGATGAAAATATAACACTAATCAATAAACAAATGACTACTTTTGGAAAAAGAATTCCATGTTTTTCAAATAAAATTAATTTGAAATTAGAATTCTTAGCCAAACAAAAATTATTTTGATTTGAAATGGCCAGTACTGCAGAACGGTAATTTCATAGTACTCGTAAAGACCTATTATTAGGCATCACTGCAATTGTAGCGAAAAATAATTCTACTACTACTAATATGAAAGTTTATGAGGTTGGATGTATATCCATACATGTTTGTTACTCTTTCATGCAAAAACTACAAAAAAACAGATTTTGTTGAAATTTGGTATGGTAGTAGTTTATGCTGTGGATTACAACATCTTTATCCCGATCAAGTACAGTGTTCGCGTGGGATATTTTGGAGCCAATACAACAAATAATTCGTGAGTAAGCACGCTATGAGCATTTGTCTCACGGAAAATTAAATTTAACATTTTTTGGTCTTTCGCTCACCCAAACGTTTCAACACTTAGGTAGCTACTAGCTTCCTAACTTTTTATCCTGTGCTACTTCTGGCACAAATTTCGTACTGCTCAGATACGATGCTGCTGCTCAGGAAAGCATTAATATGTTTGACATCCATGGATGACCATGATCAAATTGCCGCAACATTGTACATGTTGCGGCAATTTGTTCTTCATGCACCTATCCGTGTAGGTGTTAGTTTTTAGATTTATTGAACAGAAATAGTGTTTTTTTCTTTATTATAATATATTAATACTCTCCTGAGCAGTTGATGACCATGACCATGACCACTGTTGACCACGAGAAAATTGTCTCAACATTGTACAAACGTATATGTTCGATAATTTGTTCTTTTGGCACCTATCCGTGTTTTTTTTTCTATATTATTTATTAAATTTGATTTACATGCATAAATTATTATCAACTTGTGAGCTCCGTGGCCTAATGGGTAGACCATTTGATTCGCACTCGAGGGAGAGCAGGTTCGATTCCCAGGCTGTGGCGTGTACCAATGAGACTTTTTCAGATCTCAAGTACATTATATGGTGAAGGAACACATCGTGAGGAAATCCGCACATGCTTGGCCCCAGACGTATTGACCAGTCATTCCTCTGGACTACGCTGACTGTGTTGTGAGAATGCCGTATGTGCTTGGGCAACCATACGACATTTAAAAACCGACTGTCCCAGGCACTACAGTATTTCAAAATGGTTCCAATGACGGATGAAAATACCAAAGTTTTTTTTATTATCAACTTGTAAAAAAAAAAGTTGAAATTTAATAACTATTATTTTATTTCTTTGTAACATTAAATTTTGGTGAATTTAACGCAAAATGTCCAAATTGTATGAAAAATAGGCCAACAAATTTATCAGGAGCAAATTGACTGGACATGTCTAGTCAGGAGGGTTCCGTAACTATTAACGCGCATTACGTTTCTTTCTAATAATTTCAAAATGTATTATCTGATTTTGTTCAAAATAATTTTCCTAAAGAGTATTCAGCATGATTTGTCAGCATGGAAAATTAGAAGTTTCTACATCTTAAAGTTTTAAAACTCCAAAGGGGGGACCAACTTGTAAACCACTTTGAAGGCCGATACTCGAAAATGGTTCACTTTAGAAAAAAAATCGCGTATGCCTCACTTTTATTTAAAAACATCTATTCGAAGATACCTCACACAATGAGGTAGAACAAAAAAAATCATCCCCACTCCCCACATATTGTATGAGAACTTGGGAAGCCCTAAAATAATATTATGTATTTTTATTATTCAATTATGTTAAGTTATTAAAGTTACACCCCCTTACCAAGAAAAATATTTATACAATGGATAACCAACACAACGTTGCTGTCTTTGTCCGATACGTTAGAAAAGTCACTTGAAAGACAAATACAGCGACGTTGCTTAAGTTTTCCGTTGTGTTAACATTTTTATTAGTAAGGGGGTAAGTGTTTAAATATCGTGTGTTGTAACGTTTTGTACATCTTCCTCCTACCGTGATAGGTACTTATGTTGAAAAAAAATACAAAACATTGTGAGATTTAATTTGAATATAGCATTCATTAATAGCATTTTTTTATTATGAGTAGGTATGTGACTATTCACATTTCACACTCAGTCGCAGAACACTGTCTGCGGTGGTAAAAACAATACGTATTATTACGTAGTATTACGTATATACGGCTGCTGACGTTGGTTAAAATACCACTAGAAATAAATTTTATCAAGCCAATACTAGCATAAAACACTAATCTGAACTATAACTGATAAACAAACATAATAATAATCAATATTATAAAACAATAATACGATTAAACTCGCACAGTAGCTTATCGTTAGTGAATAGTTAATAACGTGGCATTTGTCAGTTTACTACCATTATACATTTAACCTAGAAACGAGATAAAATTTATCATTTTATAGAATGATGACGTCACAACTCACAGGCCTGTTTAAGATTTTAGTAAAACCCTATTTTATACTTTACCCTATTGATCATTAACTGCACACTCATTACTTACCATATTTTCTATGGATACTTTTTACGTGAATTTTTACTCGTAATAATATGTTGTGTGCTTAAAACCAAATATTATGTGTAATTGGAATATGTGAAACAATTAATTTCTGTGAACGAGAAGGTCGATTCTGCTAATTAAATTCTGCAACAATACAGCTAGGTACATTCCGGTCCCGAAATGTTAAAACTGCAAAATGGTGTTCTCATAAACATCAAACGAACGTCAAACTCGTTTTGATTAGTCCGAATTATTTATTCAATCTGAGGGTCCGAATTCCAATAATCAGTTAATGTATCAAGAAAGTGTAAGTTAAGTTGAAATTTCGTGACGTCACTAGAACTGCCCGAAAGTCACGAGCAACAGCTGCTAGTACCTATGTACATCAGTAGATAATTATAATAAGGCGCTAAAGACAACAGCGATTCTCAATCAAGTCCATAGTGTGACAGATGGCAACAAATCCCACAGTGTCAACTAGGTAACGTCCACTAAGATGGTAGCATTTCCGTAAATATTAAGTCAAGTGCAGGACGACGCGCGACGCTTAACTAGGGGTCCCCCGCGGCTCGCCTCGCGTGTTCCCAAGAAATTAACTCCCGCTGTTCAACAGTAATATGTCCATTCTGCAGATATTGGATTACATAAATTAATGGTCAATTCATTAAAATTATAACGACATAAAAGTATTGTAGCATAAATTGTATTTAGATAAATCTCTTATCGCTACCTTATCTAGATCTTTATCTTTGTAAATCTCTATAAATTATAATGTATATTTGATTGTATTTTATGATATGTGAAAAGGTTGTTCAAAATATACCTTAATACTAAAGTTGTTTTTTTTTGTAATTTATGATGTACTGATCGTACATTATATTTTGCGTTTGTAGTAACTACTTACACAATTGTACGTCACGCTGATCCTAAAAAATATATATTTAGCAAAATTATTACCAACGAGCAGCGTATTCAATTTGGAAACAATAGCGTCCTGCACACGTAAAGGTCGAACCGCGGCTACGGTTTGGACTGCGGATCGAACTGTTGTGCTAATTATAACTAAAATGTGTTATGGTTTGCACTGCCAGCGTCTTCTATAATACGTCAAAACACGTCACAAAAATGCGCTGTCACCGACAAAATTATTATTGTCATGACATCGAATTGTCGGCCCCGCGCACTTAGACGTTCGATTCGCAGCGCGGGGTCGAACGGCGCGTGCTATTTCCCGTAGTCAGGTGACGGGCGCTAATACCTCCATATTGCCATTTGATTTAATCTAATGCCAATTGGTTTGAGTTCTACTGAATTTTAAAAAGGTTGCATTTTTACGAATGATTTTTTACGAAACCACTAATATAATGTGATTCGGTTTTCTAGAGCCTTTTTTTAGAGCCGGTTTTCTAGAGGGAGATTTCTGCTTTCTGGAATGCTCTACGATTACTCTAAGAGTACATTGAATTTTTTAATTTCCTGCACCGCAAACGCCAGCAACTTCTCTACTTAATGCCATTACCATCATTACTCTTGCCATATACTTAATAGTTCTAATTAATTGAGACTTAATTAATTTTAATTGAAATGGCAAACATATCCTTAGCGTAAGCACACACTACCTTCATGCTACTGCATCCTAATGCGTGTGAGTTATTGAGATTCAATTTAGAAATACTCAACACGTTTGATTATTTAACCATAATAATAATAAAAATGTGCATGATTATTCTGAGAAAATGTATTAGGATATTAACTATAACTATATTTTGCTGATTTATTATGAAATCAAGCTTAAAGAGCTTGTTTCACAACCTACCAATAAGTTTCAGATACCTTATATTCTGCATGTTTTGTATCTGTTTCTCGATATAAATGAATCGGCAACATTACTTCCGAATAAGCTATTCGACACTTACTAGGCGATTGTGAAACAGGCCCTTATTGAGAGAAAACTACCTATTTAAACGTTGATACATTTTTGCAATTATAAAACTTGATGAAAATATATTTTGGTGAAGTATTTTTTGATAAAAATTTTTCATAATGTCACCAAAAACTAATGAAGCAACACTAGCATAAAATATTGACCAGCTTCTTCCTTGCTCCTTTTGCGATTTAAATATATTTATGCCATAGAAATCGTGCACGGTGGTTGTATCTTCATCTGAAAAAATATAGATTGTGTAATATATCTAGTAGGAACAGTGTTTAAATTGTTATATTGTATGTGAAATGATTTTTCCGAGAAACAGTAACAAACATACATCCATTCATCCAAGCGATAGTGTGCGTAGCGCCAAACAATCGCTTACTTATTCACACACCTTACAAGGATAAAATGTAGCAGTTATCTTGAGCGTGTACGTCCCACAGTACTGCGCATGCGCCACGGCAGGACAATTAAGTCTTAATACTCCCAGTGAAGTTGTTTTATGCTAATGCATTGGACGCTCGCGTGTTGGGACGCCTACTTCTGAATGTCCCCATAAATATGGGTGTGATGGGGTCTTTTTGGTTTCTAGGATAGGGTGAATCTAAATAAAGAAGTCGCACTTGAGGGTTATTAGCGTTCGATTACATGCATTGGTTACATTTAGTAACCGGGAATGGTTTTTATTATCCAGGTTGGCGCGCAGATTTAGAGCCTGTTTCGCAATCTTCTAATCAGCTTCAGATAGCTTAATTGCATGTTTTGTCTCAGTCCATCAGTGTAAAGTAGGCAGCGACAAAGAATCCGAATAAGCTATTCGACACTTGTTAAATGATTGTGAAACAGGCCCTATGTCTCTTCTTTTTATATCTTCTTTATCTCTCCTCCTCGCGTTTGGTCTAGGAACAGTTTGCTAACCAGTTTTAGTATTCAAATAATTCACCCAGATGTTATGGAGTATTATGTCTCTTGGAAGGAAATATCTTTTTTTTTAGGATCATGAAAAAGTTTCGTCTCTTCACAACGTACAATATAGTAAAATGAAACTGCTAAATTAAGTAATAGTTTTAATAAAAATTTCGTGACTTATATGTAATAATATAAATATTTTTCATAACTTAATAATTCGATTTGAATTTTGGACGGAGAACAGTCACTAGGAATGTACAATATACATACACAATGTAGGTATATCAAATATTAGTCTACATAAAACTATGTAGTGATGTCATTGTTGACTATAAAGGTAGCCTTCCGATGTACGCGACGCGAGACCGCTAGACCGTGACCCGAGACCGAAATAGGGTCGCGGAGCTACTGCTTTGTATGAATTGATATGGAGCACTAAACAATCCCCGCGACTCGCGGCGCGCGATCGGTAAGCGTGGCCAGAGAACCCGATTGGCTGTTTAGCTAGTCGCAGTCGCGAGTCACGTTCTCGCGTCGCGGTCGTATGGATTTGAAGGCTACCTTTACACATTAATTTTAATTAAAAATATAAGAATATTTACAAACCTAACACTAGTTGATTTAAATAAATGTAAAGTAAATAATGATAATACACTTACACTTCTAATTATACACTTACCAAATCGTAAGTATTCTATTTTGATTTATGTTTTTATTAATTTCTTTTGAATTGATTTTTCTAAAGATATAAATTTATCCTTTGCGGGCCAAACAAAACTGTATGTAATATTATGTTAAATAATAAGTTATCTCAACTCTACAAATGTTAAAATTCTCACTAGAATTAATAACTTACGGACGGAATAATTACTAGTGAACGGAATATAAATACCAATTTTTTAAGCCTTTTAACCGCTATATACAAATTAAATAACCATAATATGTCGAATATATTACACGATTATAAAATTCTCTATGAATAAATATCACTATAACTAATTAATAACTAATATCACACTTTTGTTTTATCTACGTTCGTTTATGTTATTTCACGTTGCATCCCTAGCGCTGTTCCTCTGGTGTTTAGCTGAAACAAAAAAATATATAAGTCAATAATTCTGGCTAAGGCCTCAATCATACATAGAGTGCAAAAGGAAATAAATTCAAAGAGGATAATATATAAAACAGAGGATAAAGTATGAGGAGTATGACAACCTCTGTGGTTAGCGTGTTGGCGCTCAAGTCGGAGGTCGCGGGTTCGAATCCCGCCGAAGGACAAAAAATTTTTTTATGTGGGTCATGGATATTTATTAAATATGTGTATAATATAATAATAATCTTAAATATATGTATAGTATAAAAGTATTAAATATTCTTCCCGTTGTCTGGTCCCTGTAACACAAGTTCTTCGGGTACTTAGCATGAGGCCAGATTGACGTTGTGTGAAGTGTCCATAGATATTATTTTTATTATAAAGTAGTGTGAAGTCAAAATCAATATCGGTAGTCGATTGGGTGCTAAAATTCGCTATTAATAAAGTTAAAAATATTATCATTATCAAATCATCATACAACCCCTAAGCAATGCGATGCTTACCAGTATGTAGGAACAGGTGGTTCTTCAGGTTGGTGTGTTTCGAGAACCCTCTTGAGCAAATGTGACACTTATACGGCCAGGATCCGCTATGTACATACATGTGGGACTTGAGGTCGCCGGGAGTCGGGAACGATTTGGAGCAGAGGCTGCACTTGTGGGGTTTCTCCTGAAATAAGAGGTAGAGTTAGTCAGGTGTTCGTAACTTTTCCATAAAGAGTCTGGGACGGTTGGGACTGTATGATCCGGAATCTGGCGGTCCCGGGAAAATTCAGAGCAATGAAAATAGAACTCTGCGCTGTACAAAAGAGTTGAAAATGGAAGTGTCGAGTGTTAAGCTGTCATATATGACATTGAAATTTGACTCGACACTTGTGTGTTCGATTTTCAGTTCTATTGTATTAAACTGCAGAGTTCTATTTTCAATGCTCTGAATTTTCCCCGGCCTACCGGATTCCGATCATATAGCCCCAGCCTTAATCAGGAGTTCATAAACTTTGAGGCATGGACCGCGACAAACGTTCAGAGCCATCGGACTCAAGGCTTCATTTATTGTTTGAACTCAAGACTTCAAATAATATAGTAATACAAAAATAATTTCACACACGATTGATACACAAAGGAAAATTATCTTCATCGATCTAGCCAGTCTTGATAACATAGCATAAAAATCAATGTTGGAAGACAATAAAACGGCTAATAATTATCATCTCCAAAGTAATCAAAGTCATGACGGTGCAGATCGGGTGAGGAACGTGCAAATGAATTTATAATGAAAGCTTCGGACCGAACCTGTCCGCTTCGCAAGTCACTCGATGCAGGGTTGACTCTCATGAAATTTTTCCTAGGTTACATAGATTTAACTGATTTAAAACTATTGATTTATAGGGTTGTCTCTAATATTATTTTTTTGCCTATAAAATATTATTATTTCTCTATCATTATCTTGGATTTCAAAAATAACTTTAAAATATGTTAGTTAATATTTATTTATTTAGATAAGCAATATACTTAATATTTATCAGATTAACATATAAGCTGGGATTAGCATTAATAACTTCATAAACGGGAATTGGTCTTGTCGGAAGTGAGATCTCCCGCCACTTCTGAGGCAGGTGAAATAATTAATTATCTTCTTAATGGTAAAAGGTATTGGGCTTCTGATTACTTCAAATGTATTTTATCAAACATTTAGAAAATATAATTATATGAAATTTCAAAATTGAACCTACGTTGAAGTAACGAAACCTGTAAAATTATAATTAACTGATAAAAATGTATCACAATTCTCACACATACACACAGTAGCCGACTACACCATCAAGTAAAAGTGAACTCGAAACTTACATCACATGAATGACATTTATAATCGATTTATTTTGACTCTCATCTAGGCGTGTTGCCTCCCAACCAATTTTTACTATCCCGCGGCGGGATTCCCGCCCACTGTTCGCGCCCAGATAGCACGTCTAAATTAAAAAGGTTGTTAATTATCACACGTATAGCGTGTTCTGTGGCCCGAGCGCTGTAAAAAGGTATATTTTTGACCTTACCCGCTACCGAATATTGCAATATATCAATAAACAAAGAGCCATTAGTTGTCTGACAATTTCCGTTGGATAAATCACGGGAAAAAACCGGTCGCGCCGCTAATGAAGAGGCGGGCACTCGCGGCGTAACTTATTTTTAAGGATTTATTAATAAAAAGTATTTCATTTATTTTTTTAACGTATAATGGACACGCGTAGATTGAGATTGAGATTAAGTTAATTTGAGTATAGTGCTTTGATTATTATTATTTTAAATTTGTCGATTGAGTTAGTAATTGAGCTACTGCAAAAATAAGTCAATCTGCCGTAAATTATTTATTTCCTTGCCTCTTAATTTGGCACCTTAATAAATGAAAAAAATATTATTAATCTTAATCTTCGTAAGCTGCGTATAATAATATATTTATAAATTGGCTCTACATTTTACTGCATGCTGTGATAAAGCTCTAAATTCATTTAAATAGATAAAAATACAAAATATTTTCCTCCGGAATATTTTGCTGTTTAAGTTGGTGTTTCAGTATTCATCAATTCCCCTGAGTTTGCAGTTCGATCACGATCCCATCTGAGGCCGTATCTCGAACAGTGACGTATGGCTCTGATACGTTGGCTTATGGAAATCGTATGCAAATCCCGCTTAACTAAACGTGCGTGCAGAACGTAATAGAGCCTTAAAGCATGTAATGTTGACAGACTTTTTTCTAATTAAGGCATAACATTTTGTGGTAGTAAAACTGCCAATTATGTTATTAGTTACTACCCACATAATACTACCTACACGTTGAGCTAAAAAGGAAATATTCTTATATCTCTTTATTATGAGATCAGCTATTATAATATGGTAGCAGTCATTAAATTGACTTTGATTGGGTGTAAAATAAGCTTCGGAATTAAATAAGCAGTAAACGTCTATAGAAATGGTCAGTAATTTATTGCGATTATCGATTTATGTCGTAGTTTTTACACAATAAACACATACAAATGAAATAGTGCCTGAAAAAGACACCATAATAATATATAAATACAACAGAACCTATCTTGATAAAATTATGGATTAGTACGGCACCACCGCTCTGTCCCAATAACCGAGCTTTCTATCAAAGCGAACTGTCAAACGGCGCCACTGTCGTGTTAATTAAAATCAAACTCTATATAATAACAAAAACTAATTCTTAATCTATCCAACCCAATAAAGTGTAATTAATAACGGTGGACCAATTATCCGAGTGTTCGATTCATCAATTTCGTAGTGTCGGCTAAAACTGAGGCTATGTATATTAATTGGTCCTCATATATCTTTTGATAGCTCTTTGATTACTAGGCCGTAAGGATTTGATGTAAGGGTAAGATTTTCTGAATAGAATATTTACTATAACTATTTTTATAAATGTGATGACAAAGTTAGGTAGGTATAAGAATATTTTTTATACTTTATTGAAACCAAAAAAAAACATAAATAAGCAAAGCTCATGACGTTATATTATTCACACTTTTGATTTGCAAATAGCCTGTAAACAGAGCACTTCTATTTCAGTAACTAAAATAGGACCTACCTTAATTACGTTTTTTTTTCTCGTGGGTTCGTTCTTTGAATAAAATTAACACCTTATAAAATAAATGCGAAGTGTTGAATTTGAGATAAAAATATTCGTGCGTCGGAGCCAATCAGCACGTGATTGCGGGTACACAAGAAAACGATAAGAGACATTTAAATTCTACGGCACCGTACCGAGATAATACTGTTATGGTCGGACTTAAGTGAATCGTTAGCATATTGGAATTAACGGGTTTGCTAATGAAAAATAATATCTGTAGGAATATCATGTATTATGATCGTTTTGATGTGCAGTGTTTTTTTAAATTATTCTTGAGGAAAATTTTAACGAAGTTTACATATTTTGCTGCAGAACATTATATACCGTACTATAATTTATATTATGAGCAATTTTACGTTTAAAATTATGAACAGAAGAAGGATACAAAATCAGAAAAACTTTTTTCACGATTTTGAAAAGTAAGCAAATATACTTTGACGTAAGTGTAAACACGGCTTAAAGCACGTTGTTTCATTAAGTCACATCACTCAAATAATTTAATCAGTATAGGATGCAGCAAAAAGACGATAAAATATGATTGATAGTGGTGCGCGAAGATGCGATCGCCCGTCGCGTCTGCGCTTTGTGCGACATTCTCATTGACGGCCGATCGTGTACATACACAGGTTGTTGTTCTTTTTAGAAGAAAAAGTTTGAACAAAATATATTTTAAAAGTGTGCTGTTTACGAAATATCTGTAAACTTTAAGATTTTGTTTACATTATATGTGTAAACACGCTGCCTACTATTTATCAAGCATATACAACGTGTGATATGATGAGTTTATTGTTGAAACATTTAACTGGAGGCTTTCAATTTTCGCCCAAGCCTTCGTTCATCGGGATACTAATGGTAGATCTACCAGCGCAGTGACGATACCAATAAAATGTTTACACAGTCGTTTTTATGTTCGCACTGCTGATAAATTTTTTGCTTTTACATCGTAAATAAACATTATCATCGGATAGAGGAAATATTAATAGCCTCTTCCGTTTTGATGTCTCAGTTCTCACGTTAATTTCTTCTCACGATATATTTAATACTTTTTAAATATTTATTAATTTTAGGGCAGATTGAAAGAACAAGGATCCCATTTTGACTTTTTACACGGCTTAAATATATTTTGATACTAATAATCAGGCAAATATACTTTAATAATTTTATTTTATCAATTTATGTTTACTTGTATAAAAATTATATTATCACCATGGTAAATTGCATCAAATATTATTATTATTTTAATATGGTATGCTTTATTTTTTATGGAAATAGTACTATGCATTATGCTAGGAAACAATTGTGTGGAAGAGTATTATCTGCACGCGCTACTAATGGGACCTCAGTCCATAAAGCTTAGAACACACGAATAGTGACTATTATTTCATCGTCTATTAAAAATCACCTCAGAAACTAGGCATAAGACTCATTCCTCCAACACCTGTTATAGTTTATTGTTGATTAACTCTAGATAGCTAACCTTCTGGGAAACCCTATTTAAGCTAACCATCCGTCGAAACGACGGGTATTAAAAATTTATTATTTTTATTGAGATTTTACCACTTACTAGACTTGTATTTTTTTTACAGACATATAATGAGCTTAATAATAAAAAAAACACTTTGCATATTAACATTTTTTATTTACTTTTAAAACTAAGCTATTTTTTCTTAGACCTCTAAAAACATAGGAACATTTGCAATTAAACTTTTCTTAACCAAAATAAAATAATATTCAAAACAAAACAATCACTCTTTTGGCATTATATGGCACATTAAAATATAAAACGTAATAAAAAATAAATAAACTACTTTTCTTTGGCACATGTGGTACAAAAATCTATTTTATGTTCACCACATATTGCTACCTTACAATTATAGCAAAGACTTTTGGTCATCCGCTTTTTCTTGTAGTGGCATTTCCCACATGTTTTTCTTTTCCGGTTTTCTCTTGAAGAATTTGGAAAAGACTCTTCGTTCTCTAACCCCTCCACAGAAGCTTGGCCCGATGACAACTGCTCTGCTCTACTAGTAGATGACTGTTTAGAAAGAACGCTTTTACTTATTCCTTTTACTTGGATTGGAATTGTTGTTTTAGGGAGTCTTATTTTTAGCCACAAGTTGAAAATGTAGTTTTTTCATAAATTCCCTGATGGCAATAAATTGTGAGACTGTATAATATAGCTATTTATTGAGGCAATGTTAATCATTCCGTAGGAAATACACATGGGCAATCTATTGGTTTTTCGGTTACACGACATATTAGAGCACATTTGGTCAAAAGTATCTACACCTCCTTTAGTTGAGTTGTAAAACTCTATCATATCAAAACTAACGGTAAAGCTAACCACCCGTCGAAACGACGGGCAAAGTCTGCATATACCGAAAATTATGGCACTTACCTGTACGACGCGTGCGCCACTGTAACGACCTCACCGGCGACTGAGTTGACTAGGCGAAACAAAATATTCGGACGTGACATTAAAAAGAGATGGCGATATTAGTTTGCGCCGCCCGTCGATTCGACGGAGGTTAGCGATCTAGGGTTAAAAATCAAGTTATCTCTCTCGTTCTTCATATTAATGTATTAATGTAAGAGGGCATAATATTTAGACAAAAGATTGACACAAACAGGCATTGGTGAAATTGGGAGTAACATTTTAGCTTAAATTTCCTAAAGTTTATTATCCACGCGCATCCTTTATTCTTTAAATACACAATTTTTTTCATATTACGGGTTAAACTGTACTGAATGTTTTTTCTTCACGTATTAATGAGTATAAGCTCCTGAAGTAGGAATGTTCGTATTAATGTGGTATATAGAAAAATATTATGTCGCCCGCAACTTCATGCGCACAAAAGGGAATCCCGCGGGAACCGTAAATTTTAAAATAAAAAGTAGCCTTTGTGTCCAGAGTCGTTACTACCATACCAAAATTAATCAAAATCTGTTCAATTATAGCCATTGCTTGAAAAAGTAACGAATATTCATACATATAAATTTTCGCGTTTATAATAAGTAAGAATTAGTAAGTATATTGTATGTTCACGACTTAACGCGTCAACGTAGCCCGTGTTTTAATCGGAGTGATGTTCGTTAGCGATACATCATTGGTCATTATTTGTAAATTAGTGCATTGTTGGCTTTATTACCAGGTGTGGTGGCACGCGATGCCATTTCATAACTAAATTGTATGGTAGCAAAAAATGTATCGAAGGTTTATACTTTACCCTTATTAACAGACATTCACACATAAAATCAATCAAAGTAATAAAATGATAAGCACAGAAATTTGATCCACCAAAGCGAAAAACACTGCACCGGGTGGGCGGCTAATTTTAGAAAATGTGCAGTACAACGAAGCTCTTAAAGGCCCTCGGCAAACGTAAAAAAGAGAATTTCAGACATTCGCCATTTAGTGCATAAGGTGCGTTTAATTGTTTTTGTACAAGATTTTTTTGAAAATCGAGTTCCTTAAACTTATTGCATTTTTTACATCTTATCCGTAGAAACCACTGACGTTTCTGATTGAATCGCAATAACTGATATTCCTTTCATTCAGAGAATACTGTGACTCAAAACTGAATTGTTCAAAGTATGTATAATGTATGAGAGAACATGTGATGAATGATTCCGATCGTATCCCGTGTTTCATTATAAATTATATAATATTTTAGACTTATAGCTAAGTCGAATTAAATCACTTTATTAAAAATAATATTTCATGAAAGGTTTTCAAATCATCTTTTTACCTTAAATTACTTTGTTAGGTGCAGTAAGACTATCTTCCTCACCGTATTATGAGTTCAAATTAAACATTCAAACTTATACGATACGCCATCAAGCTGAACCACACATATAATAACCCAGACTAAATACACACTGGACATATTAAATCATTCGTAGAAAATTAATCTCAATGTTTCCTTTGAAGCTTCCAATAAAATGTTTATTGGGAACTATAAATAAACTCCTTTATTACCTAATCAGTAGCCTTTTACGATCTAAATGAAAATAGTTCCTAATCACATCGCTCAGGAGAATTGGAGTCTAATTGCATCATTAGCTACTACTGTTCCACTGGGCACTGATCCAGTAGAACAGTTAGTGCAGATAAATGTTTTGAGTGTGACATATAAATAACCAAATGGTTAGCCAACGTTGTCGGGTGTTTTAGTTTAACTACTGCTGATTAGTTTTTTTTTATTTACACTGGTCGATAATTATTATAAATGATGGGGTCAAGACTTTCTTCGCAAAGTTTTTAGCTTTGTTTTAAATTATCGCATTGTTGAGCGTTCAGTGCTGTGAGTATACCTACAGCGTTGCAGTTTTATAAAATATAAAAAATAAAAACCGGTTTAAATCTCATCTCCTCTCCTTTATTATTATTTAATTTTAAGTAAAATTGACTCGTGACGTTGATTTTATGTCAGTATTTCGTACTTAAAGGCAATTAAATGTGCCTTCCACGTAGCCGATTTAAAGCCCTTATGGGCAGGTGCAAGAGACGAGTGCCGTCGACTTAACGACATAAAACAATATGGTGCCGGCAGTCAAGTGTTATTTTTTTATTTTATTTGATAATGATAAGTCACGTAACGGAGCAGTAATGGAACTTGAATAATAAATTTTCAAAATTGTTCATACATAAGTGAATAGTGATATTACAAAAACAAAACACCCAGAAGAAATACCCAACTCGGCAGGGGTTCTTAACATTACGCAGTCACCTTTTCTACCTTGTTAAGAATTACATGTATGTATATAGAGAATGAACGGAACCCCTTACCAATTGTAAGGACAATTGTTCCTATCTGTGATGGACGTGGACGTTGACGACCAACATACAGGGCTAACGAGGGAAGGGTGTCAAGTGATCACGACATGCAAACGTGTGATAAATTGCGTTAGATCTTCGAGAATACCAAGTTCCTTCTGCTCTAAAAATAACGGTAAAAGGACATAAAAATTTATAGAACACTAGCTTTTACCCGCGGCTCCGCCCGCGTAAATACAGTATTCCACGGAATCACTGTACTTTTTCGGGATCAAATGCAGCCTATATTTCAATCCAGAGCCTAAACTACCACCATACAAAAAAATCATCAAAATCCGTGTAGTAAATTTTGCGTGATAGAGTCACAAACATCCATACATCCATCTATCTCTCCATCCATCCTCACAAACTTTCACATTTATAATAGTGGTAGGACTTACAAATTAGTTTCATTTAAGAAAATTACAGTAATAATATTTTATATTTTTACGTAGACACCTACTAATTGCAATGAGTAAATAAGCGTTTGATTCCGTAGAATAAACTAGCTGTTGCCCGCGGCTCCTCCCGCGTAAATACAGTATCCCACTGGAACACTATACTTTCTCAGGATAAAAAGTATCCTATGTTTTAATCCAGAGATTAAACTACTACCATACCAAATTTCATCGAAATCCATTTAGTAGTTTTTGCGTGAAAGAGTAACAAAGATCCATCCACCCTCACTAACTTTCACATTTATAATATTATAGTAGGATATTATGATTAAAACAAATCATTCTTAAATATTATAAGGTAAGTTCTCTTAACTTTTTAAGAATTTTTTGCCGAGTCTCTTTAAAATGTCTGAGTACTTAGTAAGATTTGGGATTTGCGAGTGCGATACACTCTTTCATCTCAGATTTGAAGGACCACATACGGGAGGAGAGGGACACTTGGTCCTTATACACTAAATAACTACACTCAATTACCAGAGCCTGTATGGGCAATTAGTTACCTACGTATTGCCCATACAGGCTCTGTAGTGCAGTAGCTATGTCGGTAGTAGATGATACCAGCGATTTTTTTGAAAATGAGTAGAATCTTCACACATGTCACTTTTTAATTTTCAAAAAATAATTTTTGTAGCAATCAACTTTTATTTTCTAAGTTTTTATTCTTATTTAACAGTTATTTAGAAACTATATTTTAGATGAATATGAATATAAAACGAATCCTTACGTATGTATCTTTCGTTTCTATTAATTAAAGGTGTTCATTTTAATAGACATACATTTTCTTAGGAGAGACTTGATCCCCCCTGTGATCAAGTGCCCCTTTAATTATTGGATATTTCCGTAATCCTAAATATATTAAAAAATATGAGAGGTGCATAAGAAAGATTACAAAAGCATAAAAAAGGATGATAAAAAATGTAATTCTTATTCAGTTTCAATAAGAAAATTTGTACATTTTTCACTGATATGGTTGGTGGATGCAGATTCTTACTTAGAAATCAGGGTAAAAAACAAAACGGGGATCAAGTGTCCACAGTCTCCGATATATTAATGGTTAGTAAAAACAATAAATATATCACATTCATTCATTCATCAAACGAAACAGTAGAAATGAACAAAAGGTAAATATATAATAGCCACAGCATTGTGCATCAGTCAGAATCGGGCTATTGTATGCAATGGTTTATTATTGTACTTGTCAATATGGAACTATCTTGATACTGTCCGCTGACAACCTCAACTCTCAAGATACAGCGTCTGGATCACTCTGATACATCACATAATTGACGTGAATATACATTTCGCTAGAAGAAATATAACGTCAAGCATCAATGTTGTTTAGTTTTACTAGAAAGACTCGACTAGACCTTTTATGGACTGTAATAGATAATATTGTATGTAATATAATAATATTTCTGCCTAAGCTCAAAGGCGGGAAATAAAGCTTTCAGTGTATTAAAAACATAAATACTTAATCGTGTATAATAAGTGAATAATTTTGATAATCTTTATTTCGAATTTAGTTTATGACGAATGCGTTTCCTGATTCATATTAATATGCTCACAAGCATATTTAAATATAAGCCACTATACAATACACTTTTCTTAGTATACACCAGTAATTAAAACTAATTGCGTATCTCTTTATTTCCTATATAATATGAAAATAATATTTACGTTGTTATTCTTTTATTTTATGAATAATCAAAACATGGTATGAATATAAAATTATATTTTACATAACCATGAGAAAATCTTGTACATATTGTTTTGTTTCTTGTGAACCTAAAACGAGTTTATTGGAATACTAAATTATCTTTATATTATTATAATATTATCTTAAAATTGATACGAAAAACAAAATACTGTCTAAGTAAAATATGTTTGTATTTAACATTAGGCTTCTATCAACTTATTTTAAATTTACTAGTCTTATATATAAAAATGGATTGCGAATCCAATGTCTTGCTAAAACTCGAGAACGGCTATCGGCCGATTTGGCTAATATGGTCTTGAAATAATTATGAAAGTTTGGGGAAGGTTTAAGCGGTGAGAAATATAGTAGGTTATAGGTAGGTTATAGTATGTCTAGGTTATAGTTATTTGTTTAAAATTCATAGTTAAGACAGAACAACTGTCGGGCCAGCTAATCTTTATTGTTAGATATTATTAGCAAAAGTCTAAAACAAAGAAATTCTTACGAAATTAAATTCTTACGTTAAGATCTAAAAGTTTTAATAAAGTCGACATAAGTAAATATATTTTTCTGTCATATTTCTGACAAGGATAGCCTCTGTGCCGCAGTGGTTAGCGCAGCTCAAGCCGGAGGTCGCGGGTTCGAAACCGGCCGAGGGACACAAAAAGTTTTCAATGTTCCTATGTCATGGACGTGTATTAAATATGTTTATAATATAATAAAAATCTTAAATATAAGCACAGTATTTAGCAAAGCATTAATAATATTATACTCCCCGTTGTCTGATCTCCGTAACACAATATCGGATACATACCCCGGGCCAAATTCAACGTGGTGTGATGCATTCATGGATATTATTGTTATTCGTGACAGTATAAAGTAAAGACATATAATTGCAAGGTTCAAAACAGTTACACACCCCTAGTGATGGTGAGGTTTATAGATCACGATTACTGGCAATATAATTTTCCAGAGAACGTATCAAATTTCGATAAAAACCCATACAATACGCCATTAAATATGTATGTATGTATGAAATGGTGACTTAGTGGTCATCTTGTTCGTTCACATACGACCGTGTGAAACTACGGTTCGCTGGTTGCGACGTCTTCAGTATCGTCTTAAGACACGGTTGCTTGGCTACATGGGAACTTGGAATTTGGACTTATTTAATAATTATCAAATATCTAAGTAGGTACCTATTTTGTTATGGAATAGTACAGAAAAATAACATTAAGGAGGTCGATTGGATCATAAATAACTGTTGTATCACATTCACAGACTAATCATTCGTAACCAAACAGAATCTCATGAAATTAAATTTTGAATCTTTTATGTTTATACCTTGTCACATACAAAAGTATCTTAGTCTTTTTAAATGAATAATACAAGGCCTTTTAAACCCTGTGTTCATAAAGTAATTTGGATACATCTAAATGCTGAAACTGCAACAAACTGAAGCACACTCATACAAATAATTACTATTAAGAAAGTTAATTGTTTTCGATAAGATCCTTTATCCATAGCATCACTTCCCACATGCGGACAATAAATCCAATAAGCTCAACGGTTTTTTTTCAACGTTTCCCACGATGACCTAACCTGGTAATTTATTAGCCCCTTAGCTTCTCTGGCCTGTGACCGCACCTGCGTCTTACGATTTAGGGTTGAGTCTTTATTATTATCTAAAAAATGGTCTGCTAAATATTTTTTTGTAAAGTACATTTTACACTGTTTCTAGTAATATTAAAATACAGAGCTTTTTTATTTATAAAATTTGAAAATATTAAGAATAGTGGTCTGAAGTTTTTGATTAGGTAGGTATGCTTTATTAATAGCAAATATATAAGTAATGATGTTTTAATGTTTATTTTTAATGTATTTTCCTTTTAATAATGTTTTCTGGTTAACTAATAATAAAAGAACTCTACAGTTTTTGATAAATAAACACTAATATAAAATGTTTTTTGGAAAGTAGCAACCCTGCCGTGCGCACCTAGTGTGATTTTCTTAAGTCGCGGACACATGAGGTCATAGTTAAGTAAAAAGTTAAGGGGCGTTATGGGAAACGAGCACGGTAACACTACCATGTAATGTTCCGACGTAATATGGCACTTTGAATAATTAAACACATGAAAAAAGTTAATTGCTCACTAACTTTACTCGGATTTAAAATTTTTAGTACTATGGGAAAATATAAGTAATCATACATTGATTTTAACTAGGCAAAATTCTGCATAACTAGGATTTTTTGCATAGAACGAATGTTCTATGCAAAAAATCTAAATAATATATGTAGACTTGTAACAACTTTCTAAAGTTAATAAAATAAATCAATAAACAAATAACTAAATACATTATAAATATAAACATAAATATAATGTAATTGATGCTTTATAAGCTCTATTCTTCTGCAGTTTGCTACGTACGCAAGCGATTAAGCTCTACGACGAAAAGAGCTCAACGCGCGCTTGGCATATTGCACTCAACGGGATTTTTTAATTCTAACATAAGCAATATAATTTTATGAAATACATTGATAAGAACAGAAAAACGAAATGCATTTATTATATCACATCACTCTTTAAAAAAAAATGTCATAACAATATTTAAAATTTGTTTCCATAAAATACCTACTCAATTCGAAATAACGACAACAATACAATTGCATTAAAAATATAAAAACCTATAAAAAAGTAATTAAAAGTGGAATCATAGAAGGATATAGCCGCAGGTAATATGTGAATTATCAATAGAAAAACTTTAATAATCGCCCATTGTCTTGACAAGGATAACGAGTTTTTATGGAACAGAAGATCAATTGTTTTACCTCGTTTCCGTGATTGAGAAAAAACACAATCGGTCGCCATTTCTTTACCTAAGTCGCAGGTATATAACTGTTCCATTTAAAGGAATGGTACTATAACGTAAATATTATCATCAATAAATAGACAATAATTTTCGTACTTACATTGTTATTTACACGTACAATGTACATATTTATGTATTTATGTAATATAAATAAAATATAATAATAAGTGGAAAAAAACCGAAAATAAAATATTTAAAATAGTAATGCACTACTGTTAGGTAAAATGATAGTTGAAAAGCTATCGAAGTGGATCATTAACAGAGTTTTTGTAGCTTTTACTATTTGGGTAATTGAATCAAACAAAATACCTGGAAAAATATTATTTTTTGGTTTTCCAATTACATAAAATTATTATTAAACTAGATGCAAGTGCGTCTTTAAATATTATAAGGTACATAATATAGTATATTTTTCAGTATATAGTTCGTTAATTCAGCATACAATACACGTTCCCACAGCGGTCAAACGATCGTCGCGCGCCGCTGACCAACAATAAACAGGAGCAACAAAGAACAATTTAAAGTAAATATATGAGAATACTTTGTTCCCTCCCTTAAGGTACACGTATATGTTTAAACGCCTAAAATTTGTGATTATTCATAATTTTGGATATATAATTCAAAGTCTTAAATATAAGCATTGATTTAAATAAATGCTAGACGAACTAGGGTCCTGAAGTTAGCCATACGCTAATTTCTCAATTGCATAGAGAAATTAGCGTATGGCTTTTGAATTTTATTGAGGCAAAATCTGTCTCAACTGTCTCTGTCTCATATGGCTCCACTTTTGGAGTTTTTGGGGAAATTTTGACATTTGAAGTATGATGAAATCAAGATGGCTGATATTTGAGGTATGGTGAAACCAAGATGGCGTAATTTTTTCTTGTTTGAAGATTTGTTCTCTCAAATACGTCATAGCCTATCTTACTTTTGAAATCTTCGCTCAGTCGTCAATTGTTGTAATGAACAAACAAAAAAGCTTATAGAGCTCCTTTAGTAAAGAAAAGATCTGTACGAAAAAAAATAATAATAATTATAATAAAAAATTTCAAACCATGGACTTCACCCCGTCTTCTGATGATGATGATGACGATGGTTGGTACTATGAACTTTAAAGCAGATATGACAATTATATAACCCTACTACTATTATAAATGTGAAAGTTTGTAAGGCTGGGTGGATGGATGCTTGTTACTCTTTAACGCAAAAACTACTTAACGGGTTTCGATGAAATTTGGTAGAGTAGTTTAGGCTCTGGACATAGGCTACATTTTTACCTGAACAAGTACAATGTTCCCGTGGGATTCTATATATTTATGCGGGCGGAGCTGGGGAAGAAGCTAGTATCAAATAATAATGTACCTTTATATGCGTCATCCGATGGTAGTACAGGTTGGAGCTGGCGGTGAATCTCTTCCCGCAGTGCTGGCACTGGTGCGGCTTCTCGCCGGAGTGGATGCGTCGGTGCGTGTTGAGGCTGCTGGACGTGCTGAATCCCTTGTTGCATACCATACACACGTGGGGTTTTTCACCTATAGACGAACAGACATTTCAAAGTATTCACTTACATGAATGAAATATCTGATGCCTTGGTTCAAATTAAAAAGAGATATATTGTAATTAGAGGAATTAGTTTAAAACGTAAATTCAAAGAATTTTCGATCCTTGGCAATTAAATCAAAAATCTTGACTAACTCAAATATTTCATTAGGAGCGAAAAGTTTTGCTCACCAGTATGTGTTCTCATGTGTCGCTTCAGTAACGAGGGCCTGTCGAAAGCTTTCCCACAAACTTCACAAGGTAATAACGCTCTTTCCGACTTCACTGGCCTTCTTTGGATTTTGGGGGTCATATCTAAGAGTTCACTTGACGAACCAACTGAAGACGAAGTGAGGGAGTCTCCTGATACTGATTTGTGTTCATCTTCGTTTCCTGACGGTGGAGATATTGGTAGGAGAACTCGTGATAGAAGCGATGTGGAGAGATCTAAGGGCGAATCTGTAAAGAAACTAATGACGTAAAATCGTGCTCTATTTCCTTTTTTTTGACTAAATTATCTTATAAACATATATAACCTTAAACGAGACGATCTTGTGTCTTAATGATTTCGACAACGGCTACAAGTATTACCATGAAATTTTGTATACTGGGAGTTTTGAAGGAGAAAAATCGATCTAACTAGGTCTTATCCCTTAGAAACTGCCCATTTTTAAGCAATAAATGTTTTTTATTTCGTCGTGCCACAATATATCAACAATTTCGACCGTGATGTGATTCGATTCGATTTCGATGTCAGTCTGATTGGCAGCTTGGTATGAGTACCTGCGTATATTTTTTGCATTGTTTGGAAATTCGGAATGTGGTGGGTTCGAATCCCGGTAAGATAAATAATTTTGTGATACTCATTATTTATTTTTCTTTTATATTTTTTTATTTGTTTTTATTATTTTATCGTTCTACTAAAATACCGAGCAAGGCTCAGTCTCCCAGGTACTTTTGGTTTATACTAGAAACTAATTTAGGTATCCTAAAAATAATTTAGGTATCCTATAGTTTTTAAGCTGATTTAAAAAAAAATTGCACGTAAGCTGGTTACTATTCAGAAGTTATTGTAGCCACCGACCATTCCTACCATGAAACACACATATTAGTATAATAATAGTATAATATAATATGAATAGTGAACATGGCACATAAAATGGTTACTTAAGGAGTGCACGCTTTAATGTGGGTGGTGTTACAGAAAAAATTTCAGATTAATTAAAAACAAACAACACAAAACACTACGTTATTTAAAGTCAGAATTGTATTGATCATGAAAAAGCGCGGTAAAAAGAGACATAATTTTTACTCGAAGTCTCAATTAGAGTTAATTACAATTCTGATACAATTTTAACCGCCGTAATTGGAATCTTTAACGCTTTTAAGATACATTAATTAGCACCGAGTTTTTTTACTGAGAAACCTGGCTGCGGCTTATACAGAAGTACTTTTGCGACTACCTAGATAATATTATTATGAAAGAACATCGTAAGAAGATTTTTGTTTCAGTACGAAATTCCTTATATAAATATTGTGCTGCTAAACTAGTTTTCTATATTAGAAAGTTAAATAAATTATTTTTACAGGTAATTTTGGATTCTGATAAATTAATATTACCTACGGTGGATTTTGTCATTGCACAGGTCCATCGTTTTAAAATCTTTGATTTGGTCCATTTCTACGAATGCCCTTGATTATAGCTAACATAGAATATATCTGATGTTCGTGCGAACAGATAACATTTATTCCGCTGACAGACGGATCGGTAGATGAAACGAATTAATTATTTCTGTTTCGTTATCAGTGGTACATTCTTGTGGCGATTACTGCCAAACACCGTATATGGATCGACGAGTGTCAGCGCGATACCATCAGGGCTCTCAAGAGTTATGGTAAAACTTATTAATGTGTGTTGTTCTAAATCATTTCCATTTGCAGTCAAACAATTTTGCTGAGGCGTGTTTACATTGCTTGCTTTTGTTAATAATTCGCTTTTAACAAGGTAGATGTAAGCAACCAGTAGTGAATTGATTTTGCAGCATGAAAAAACAGGTGTATTATCATCGTAATATGTAAAATCTAAAAACATTTTTTTGTAATAAGTGATAGAGCTTTGACTACAAGTTTTAGGGTATGGTGACATCGAGAAGGTTCCACTTCTAAGCCATAACAATTATAATTAGTACATACGAGTACACAACATCAATGAGGTACAGACGTGTAAAACCTCTTAAACATTTACCATTAGTGATATTTTTATTCGCTTCCGTCGACAGCTGCATATCGCAGCGATCGGATCTACCTTTACCGAGCCAAACGTGCCGCTATCGATAACTTACTGGTTAGTTAAGGCACAGTTTATATTGAGGGATCATTTTCGCAAATCTATAAGTCCTTTATATCGCCGCTCTTATGTATGTAGATATATAAAATCTAAAGGGAAAATTGTCTGTGTTCATCTCTTTGTTATGACAAAAACCGGTTCGCAAAAAATAGGCATATAGGCAGTATATAGAATAGTTTTGACATTTCTGCATTCTTAGGCGAAATTGGCCTTTTTGTCGGCCGCCTTTAAAAATGTTATCAATGATTTATATAATGTCTCATATTAATCAAATCAAGTAATAGTCTCAAAATAATTTAAAAACAATGACCTGACCTTTTAATGTTTCAACACTAGACGTAAATCTACCGACAATCGACATCACTAACGACCACCATTTACAGATGTCACATTGATCACCACCGCGAGATAAAAAAGTAATCACAAACACTCGACTACCGAACCGCTCTTTGAAGTGCCGCGGTTCCGGACAGAAAAGCCGCGTTGAGATATGAATGATATATTTTCATTACATTTACTTTCATAATGTGAATGATGCTGGTTTATTTTTATATTGTAGCTTTGTAATACGCAAATATTAGTATATTCTTTCTAATTTACACGCAACATTTTTTTATCGCAATAAAATATATTCATTTAATATAATTATTAGATATAGTTATTGGAACTAAAGTATAATTTAAAAGTCAACAATTATGATTCAAAGGATGATTGATCATTAATCAAAGGATGTTTATTTTTAAGGCTAGACGAAATCCGGAGTGTGTGAATTGTGTGACAAGATCCGGGATGTATGTATTAATCGGATAACATGATCATAGTAAAACGCTTTCCCATCGTTTGCTCATTGCCGTTAATAATACCATTAATACACATGTAATGTGTGAGTAAATACATTATTAACTACTTTCACTAGACTATTAATAACTAAGTAGGTAATTAATGGCTATGATTTCCTCTATATTATTTAACTCAAATGTATGTTCTTATCTGTTTAAATTTAGAAATAACCGTTTCCAAAAATTATGGTAGGTTTTATATTATACTAAATTGTGCAGACAATTTTTACTCTAAATTTAATAGTGTTATACTTATTGCTACCTTTGCTCTGCTTTTATTAAAACATGAAGTAGACTTAAAGCCAACACACGTAACGTTATATTGTAACGATTGAACGGCGTAAGCCGAACTGTGCAGTTATGCCATGCCGTGGCAATATGCTATGTGGACAAACTCCAATGGTTTCAAAATATGTTTTTTATATCAAAGGTTCGTTTGTTCGCTTTATAATTTGGTAAATAAAGGGAAAAAAAGGATAAAACTGCACAATGGGCAGTTCAGCTTACACCGTTTAATCGTTGCGATTAATACGTTAGTGTGTAGCGGGCATTATTGATATTTTATTTCTTGAAAACATTCAAGTCTATCACATCGTGAAATAGAATTCTCACCCTCTAATATCGAGTCCATGGTTTGTCTGTACAGGTTGTTCCTCATCCTCACGAAGAATAGTTCCTCGGGACGTTCCGGGAGGTAGTACACGACCAGCTCCGTGTGCGGCGACACCGGCTTCACAGTTTCGTACACTGGCTCCCCTTTTACTTTTGTACAGACTAGGTTTACCTGGGTAAAAATAAGTTCTGTTTATAAGAACAAAGGTTAATGACGCCGGTATAACTGATTGAATAATGGAATAGTTAGAAATATATGGCCCTTACACGTTTAGGCAGAAAGCAACAAAACAAAGTTGAAGTAAAATCAAACATTTATACTTTATAGGATTGGTCATAAGAATAATAATTATATGTGTATGACAAGCAGGTCTAATATGTGTATGACAAGCAGGTCTAATATGTGTATGACAAGCAGGTCTAATATGTGTATGACAAGCAGGTCTAAGGTCTAAAATGGCCACATTAAGTGAATTCTACTACGAAACATAAATTTTAGAAACAGAACTTGCTCTAACAGCAACTTCTAACGATTGTATTTTGTGATTTTTCAATAGAATTTCGTAAAACGATACACGTAATAACAACTGCTTACTTATAAATTAAAATAATGATTAAAGTTACTGTTAAGTTACTGTGGAATAACAAAAGAAAGCATTTTTTATATAAAATATCACCACTTTGGTTTGATAATGAAGTTTAAGTTTGTATCATACTTCTGCTGTAGCTAAGTACCGTTGAAGTAGTTGAATGCTTACTTGTGGTCCATAATTTTCGGACATGCGCAGAAACCGCACCCAGTTACAATGTCGCACCTGCACTCCGCCGGACGTACAGACCTCGTCGAACAAACCGAATCTGTGACGTATCTGTAACAAAAATAAGCAGAAATAAGAATTTTTGTACTAGCAAAAAAGATTCATAATATTTATAATATTATATTTTTAGCAGTTTTTGTTTTTAGTTAATAGTTCCAGCGTGTATTTTATTAATTGTAGGTAATATTTATTATGCAGGTAGGTAGTAAGTCTGTATAAGGCTACATCTGCCATGTAGAGGATATAAATAAAAATTGTTCTCGCAATTTTCGACAATAACAATAACTAAATTTACGAACAGGCTAACATCACAAATCATGCACCAACGATTTCTATTCATAAACATAAACAAATTAAAAACTGTTCGTTCATAATAAAACTATAAATTTAACTAACACGGTAACACCGGTTAATCTGAATATAATTAAAGTTGAACTCGGACAGGAAATTTAATATGATTTCCATACGGCCGTAGATTATTAACTATCTAGAGCTTTATTGTGCATATTCAAATTCAATTAAATATAATAGCCGATGCGAAGTCTACATGTAAATATCTTAAGTGCAATATGCATAAGTGCCTTATCAAAGATGAAAATTGCTTACATTTCTCTAATGCAGCCGCTCAAAGATTATTTACAGTCGTTTCAAAATGCTAAACGAGAAATCGCTATTGCTAAATGACGTGTGATTGAAACGCTTGATGTATCTGCGTCCAATTCTTGTTCAGTCTCTGATTTTATTCATGATATTAATTTGATTGTTTTGATTCTTGTATTTTGTACTTTTGGTTGACAGATGCAATTTCGGTGCGACGAAAGTTAAAAAAGTCTAAATGTATTTAATAAAAGTACAGTACTACCGTAAAACCATATTTGTGGCGAATATATAAGTCACCTATATAGTTCCGATCTGTCCGTCAATCTGTTTGTCTATCCGTCCTCTTTTGCTAGCTTCGGTAATTATGAATATAAATAGATGCAATTTTGTACCCTGTTGTATGTAATATGTTGCATAATATTTTGGTATTATAAAATAATTATAATTTTGTATCTTAGGTATGGCTAAGTATCGTCCACAAGATGTGGATGAAAAAACAATTTTGAGCGAAATTGGACACAATGTGTTAAACTAATTAAAAGTATTATTGGCTTGGATGCCCATATTTGCAATTCAAGGGATTTACTCTATGATCTTTCAAGTGACCGCCAGATCTTGCTATGCATAATGACGTGAAAATTACAACAAATATGAGCGAAGTGAATGCAAGCGGGCCGCAAAATTCAATTTGCAATGCCAATTAATGGATAAGATATGAGATGCGTACCGTTGAGAGGAAATATTAAGTTGCATTAATTAAACAGATATCAAGATGTATGCTGGTATTTGGATAATTTTGATCAGGTCCAGAAGTCCATGTAATATAATGCGAAAGTTGGTGACGAACAATATGAACGAAAATCGTTTGCTCTCTTTTACGATATAGCATGGTTTTTAATCACGTTTTGGCTTAGTTCACTAGAAAATAAAGTATTATAATTTAATGGCAATAAATATGCTAATGTTTTGATTAATCATGTGTAACTTGTAAATATACGCAATAATCACGACTGTGAAATTCGACAAATTTTATCTCAAGATTATACACGCACTCTATTATTATTGAATGCTTAGACCATCCAGGAGTAACAATTTTATGAACCCATCTACGAAAATGAGTATGTACCAAACCCAATCTAGCTATTACAACTTCTAAGAATTTAAAGATATTGTGCATGGGAAAATATTTAATAGTTTTCTAGAAATTTATTACAAGTGCAATCAGTGCCTATTATTGATGAATATTCAAAGAAACATCCAAAGATGCTCAACTTCTGGCAATCACGGTATAATGATGCAGGAGCTAGCCAGAGGCGTCCAACCGTTGGAGTTCTCTGAAAAACCGGTAATAATCGGATGGCTACAACAGAAATCATTTAGTGATCATTACATGAGCATTACCAGGGTTTATTGACTGCTAAGTAATCTATGACAAGCATGGACGGAGTTGTAAGCTTAGCGATTATGGCATGTAATAATATTGAATTTTCGTAAATAACAACATCGTAAATAGTCAATAATTAAGATAATTATTCAGTTTGATACAATCATACAATCTTATGATTACTAAATAAAAGTCATATTGCATGTGTCATATTGCTGCTATTCCCAAAATTTTACTGTAAGTTCAAGTACCCAATGGATATTAAGGCTGTCTTCACAATTTTATGATATTAGAATATTTATTGGCACAATCTAATTTACTTTGATTAGATATAGGGTGTAATATAATTTTATGATCGCTTTCTTAAACAGAAGCCAAAATTAATGTCCGCGCCTCGGGCCGCCATTACTGCTACACATGTAATGCACTGTTGGTAATGCAGAACTGTTTCCATTGTTGTTGGGTAAACGAAAGCGGAAACCGTGCCTTTTTACATTTTAAAAAACATATGTTGTTTTATTTATTTATGTAAGGTCACTTCAACATCAAGGTCATTAACGACCACCATCAATTTACAAAATATAGTATAATATACAACTTACATTAAATCGATAGTATTATAATTACCTAAGCAGATTTTGACAGTCTTCTAATTTAAAAGTTATTAAAATTTAAGCAGGCTTTTCTCTTACACAAAGTTGTGTTAGACAATGTGTGAACGTATAATAGATTTGTTTCCTTCTGTTTTAGTAAATAACGTTTGTCAGGTTGTTATGATATTTTTAGAAATTTTTCCTAATCCTATATTTCTAGCTAGCTACCTAGCTTTCCATAATAATAGTTATTAAGTATCCTCCATTATATTAATAGAATTTTTGTAGGTAGTTGTAACCATATGCCAAGTGTATGCCAGGTTGCGTGCCAGTGGAAGCCCGGTGGTTGATTGCGGGCCCGCGGCGGTTATTTGCCGCACTTCCACCAAATTGCGCCCGCTTTGTGCGCACGCGCTGTTATTTTAAAAGAATGTACCATACGTCTTGTTAATTTAACGACTTAGAATTTGAATAATGAAAATCTCCTATACTTTAATTTTTGATCGAGAGTTGAAAATTTCAATTTTATAAAATGCAAATAATTAGTAAATTGAACTCTACAAATTTAAAATATAATATAAAGCATGAAAATTAAAAAATTGAATAAGAGCAAAATTGTTTGAGTAAAAGTATCTAGCAATGAAAATACTAGCAATATATAGGTAAATTTGTATACATTAATATTTTTACGCCACTTTCATTTTCTAAATAGTTACTTTGTAAGCAGGATTTGCAAGAAAAGTTCATTCAAATTCAAATTTTTTATGTTGAACGTAGGTACATTATAGAGTTTATTAAT
The DNA here is from genome assembly GCA_037179445.1 of Phengaris alcon alcon. Lineage (NCBI taxonomy): Eukaryota > Metazoa > Arthropoda > Insecta > Lepidoptera > Lycaenidae > Phengaris > Phengaris alcon. Next base: position 1,466,585 of record JAYRCH010000073.1, read on the forward strand.
TTAGTAAATTAGCAAAAGGGGAATATTTTAATATGCTTTAAAACTATAACGAAACCTTTTCCTGTTACAACACGTGTCCGGCATCGAATGTGGAGAGAAATCCAAGTCGTGAAGGCCGGGGGTAAACAGTAATAATAGAACATTACTGCAACTGGACACATCGTCTGTAGTTGGCTTGTGGTGCAACTCACAAGGGGTATTTCGTCACAGAGTAAATTATTATTTACTTAGTACTAATTAATCTAGTGCTGACGTGATTCGTGACATGATTCGTTTGTGTTTTTACTAGGTATGCACTCCCTTATTTTCAATAATTTTGCTCTCTAAAATTCAATCTCCTGTTTACTACCCAATACCCAATTTTAAAATTACTACCCAATTAAAATATATTATTTTTATTACTGGATCAAATCAATAAAAATCAAATCAAATCATTAAAAAATGGATTGCAATTCCAATGTCTCGCTAAAACTCGAGAACTGCTGGACCGATTTGGATAATTTTGGTATTGAAATAATTGTGGAAGATTAGAGAAGGCTTAAACGGTGAGAAATATAAGAACAATTGCGGGGGAAAATACAAGACACGACGATTGATTTTCGCATACTAATTGTTCAGTGTTCACTGTGTTCAATTTGTCACTTGACTGCAAAATATTGTTTGGTTTATTTAAAAAAAATCGCCCAGTAGGTGTAGTTATGTATTTATAACAGTTCCATAGTAAAGACACTAGAACATAGTGTGTCGGGACAACTGGTGTGTAATATTTATAGTAGGCTCTCTTTGAAACTTTTCCAGTTTTTACCCGAAGTACGCCAGAAATCGACTGCGAGAAGATTATAAGCTGCTGCTACTTCTAAGAAATTGCTTCCACACCACGATACACACTTTCATTTTGTTAAAAAAATCGCTGTCGCTTATAACTCAACGCAGCATGTCTGCAGGGCGTCCAAGTGGCGCAGTCATGCCTCAAATTGCAGCTCATTTCGCGAACCTACCGGTTGCAATGATTGTGTACCAATTGACAAGCGCTGCGGTCAAATGATAGTGTGTAAACATCGGCGTACGTGTTACATGTAGGACGAAAGCGGGACGGTTCCGATAATATGATTATAGGATACTACCAGATAATATAATGAGTATTGTCACTGTATTATAATTTTAATATAATTTTCATAACTTAACTAAATAATTTAACTCTTTGAGCCTTCTAGGTACTCTGCCTGGTGGGGACGACCTGGGAGATTTCTTTGTTTTGTAGCATTTTAAGTTTTGGAGTAGTTATTATTTTTTTTAGTACTTACCTACTTTTATAGTTTGTAAATATTTTATTTCCTGTATTATAATTAAATTAAATTTGCATAATAATATTTTATATGAATCAGACCCAAATGCGGTCTTGAAAAGACCCAACAACAGATGATGTTAAAATCATTTCCAATCACATTAGGGTTGTTCCCTTGTGTCGAATATCACTTTAAGTAAAGGAGACTGAACATCGTGGGCCCAAATGTAATTTCTTGTGATATGGTTAAAATAATTAGATATGGTTTAGAAAACCTAATTTTTTTTTGTCCCAAAATATATCCTATCCTATTCTCAATCTGGGAGCCGAGAAAAATAAGAAAGATGTTTAGGTTTCGTGATATCGTCCATTTATTTAATCGATTTCAGTATTAAAGTAGGTAGATACTTTTTGCACAAGTCATTTATAATTGTCAATTTTGTCATAGGTTGTTGACGATTTGACTTTTGATTCACTCGTTTCGTTTTTTGTAGTGCATTTCATGTTTTTGCATTTTGAGTGTCTTCCTAAATAGTTTTATTTTCAACGACCACTTCTTTAATTATTACAGAATCCGGGTAACAAAGCTTGATAACCTATTATAGTCTACGGCTGTCGTAGTGGAAATGCAGCCAATCATATGTACGCTTCTATTGTAATTGTATAGTAAGTAGACGAACTGTTGGAGCCTGTTGAGTGCTCAATGCTAGTTTTATGTGTATAATAATATTATGGTACCTTAGCTGGACAAGGTATCGAGATCATATTGCTCCACCTGGATTAATTCTTGATGACATTTTAATCTATAAAGAAGACGAATAAACTATATACTACATTAAAATTGTTCTGTTTTCTGTTTCTTATAAATATATTCCTGTTATATCTTTATTGTTTTTAAGTCATCATAATAATCATTAACAATAACCTATTATTATGACTTTTCACGCGTTCTCCACCTAATATACTGTGTTAAAAGTTAATTTCATCGGTATTGACACATAACCTCACTTTCAATAAACAGCTCATAACTTTGTTCTCAGATTGCCAAAAGTTACAGAATTTTCCACAAGGCTCTCATTAATCTAAATCTATCTATTTATATCTACAGTATTATCTTATTACATTCTTAGTCCAATAATGTATGAAATGGTATCAATGTCCTTTAATTTCGTTCTTGATGAATAGACAAACTAGTATCTAAAAGATATTTGAGTTTACGCGATAAAAAATTATAAGAAAACAAAATATATTGTTTGTCTCTTTTTCGCAAAACGATTCTGGCTATGATGATATACAGATATGATATACATATATACATGATATACTATACAGCTGATCGCAACATACGCCGACCGTATTAAGCTCTCTTTCGTATTGCGAGCTTAAATAGGCTGTGCGGTGTGCATGCAAAAGGCGAAAAAAAATTAAGTAAAATAGTCTATAATTGAAGTGATCGATAGTATATTATTCAAACACGCTAAAGGTTAATCAAGCAGTACATGAATTATTTCAATTTAGATAAATACAAAATGCGTTTGCTCCACAATATTGTGTTGAAAAGACACTATAAATTTTATTGAAATTAATGATCACAGGTGTGAAGAGGGAGCTTAGTGTAAATAACATGGTTTTGATGACGATAATGTGATTATCTGCTCTGTTGCCCACCCCACGGTAAAGCACAGGTAATGCACGTGGTATACCGGAGCGTGTCGAATGTAGAGTTGTGCCTACAGTTTATCGATACTTTCTAGTTACGTATGTTAGAGTATATAATAATATTATCAACGTAAAATTAGTTCGATTAAGAAATTATTTATAATTTAAATAGAGATGAAGTGGAGAAATCCTATCGCAAGTTTTCATGATAACTATATGAGGTACTTTTGTGAATTTATTTTTTATTATTTTTATTTGTACATATATAAGATAGGTAGTTTCATTCTTACATAGGTATTTGATTTCCGTAATGGCTAAGTTTTCGTGGAATTTACATTTATATTTTAAATTAACCTTATTTGACCTCAGACATTTTATAACGCTAAATCAAGAACTTATCAAAATTACCAATTGTATAAATTCCTTCGTTAATGTAACGTTCACTTCATGAGTAATGCCACTACTTATAATTTATATCTACTGAATCTGAGAAATACAGTTATTACAATTTTGTCGATAAAACTTATGATATGAGTAAGAACTGTACGGTGCACAACCCTTATCGCTTGTAACATACCTCCGTCATGGTCGGTATTGCACGCAATTACCGTATAAACGTGATAATGCCATGTTTTGTGTAATCGGCAATAAAAGTATTAGTTGAATTAGCATTGACATTATTATTTATATGCGCATTTTTTCTTACGAGGTTTCCGAGATTATAATAATAATATTATATTAGATCTATTTCTGTTACTAGCACAAAATATGTAATTATTCTGAAGAATCTTGTTACTAAGAAATGTGCGTCAATTATTTTATAACTCTATAATACTGCGTTTTGCATCAATATCGTGAAGCACCTTCTATTTATTAAAATGAGTAAAATCAACCGAAACTCTTAGCTTACAAATACTTTGTATTATTATTTACTATCTGTCCCGACACACGTTGTTCTGCCTTAACTATGATCAGAAATTTCGCGCCGTTTAAACCTTTCCTGAACTTTCACAATTATTTCAAGATCAAAATTAGCCAAATTTGTCCAGCTGTTATCGAGTTTTAGCGAGACATTGAAACTGCAATCCATTTTTATATATAAGATTACTAATTGTTATGTAGGCAATAGGCATACTAATAGATTTTGTAATTTTATTCATATCAAATAACAAAATCTGTTAGTATGCCTACAGTATTTAATGATGACTTCATTGAGTGCAGAAGAAAAACTTCAAATTCAAAGGACATCCTCCTTCTGTTTATTCTTAATATTTTTTATTATTAAATAATAAGAATAAACAGAAGGAGGATTTTTTTAAATTAAATTTTTTTATTAAATAATAATTTAAAAAAAGATTGCTAATCTTAAACATTAATGTTGAGTCTTTTCATTATTAATAAATATCAATAAATACATGCTTGAAAATCTTTTTTTTTCTGGGTCATGTGCGTAACCCTTTTATAAAGGGTTACCTAACCAAATTAACCCACTGAACAGTCAAGTGCACAAAACAGGTGTAATGCTAATCGGGTTATACGCCTCGACGCCGACCCCTCCACGTGGTATACTGGACCGTAGAAACCTCCCACCGTGACCAGTAAAGCACACGTAAGGGTAGAATAAATACGACGGAGAATTTATTAATTACTACACACTAGCACAGGAGCAGTTGTAATGTGTCGATAGAAATTATCGACATTTAAGAATTCAACGCACAACACTGTTTGAAATTGGCCAAAATTCTGTGTACTAACGTAATGCGCATGTAATTTTAAAACATCATGTAGGTAATGTACGTATTATTATAACTATCTATTAAATCCACACGCTTCGTAATCTACTTTTTAGGGTTCCGTACCTAAAGGGTAAAACGGGACCCTATTAGTAAGTCTGCGCTGTCCGTCCGCCTGTCTGCCTGTCTGTCACCAGGCTGTATCTCGTGAACCGAGATAGTTAGACAGTTGAAATTTTCACAGCTTATGTATTTCTATTTTCTGGTGGCGTAACAAACGTGTTTTTTTATTATTTGTTGTTATACTTCGTCCATCCTACTCGCACTTGGCCGGTCTTATTATAATGTATTTAATTACACATATTAGTGACAAATAATCTGATCCACAACATTTTTGCAAGGTTGATAAGATTGATTAATGAACTGATATCTTCTATAGTCGAGTGCGAAATGCTTTAGAACAAAACAATTTATTTTGATTTTAATACAATCGAAGAAACTTTTTATTTTCCATTAGAATGATAGAAAATATGTTACTTGGCAGAAGTAAGGGGTCAGGAAAATGAATGCGAGCTGTAATACCTACTGCAGTTATCGGATAGACAAGATGTGAATTGTATTAAATGTATTTTATTTATTGAGTGGCTTCTGTTGCTGAATATACGTATTAATTTGACTAATTTGACGTATTAATATTATTTAGCATAAGACCTGATTAGAATTTCCTGTCATCGTGTTTATTGGTCACCTACCTTCCTCCTTTAAATAAATCAACTACTTTTGTAAATGCGAAAGTTTGTGCGGTTGGATGGATACATGGATGGATGCATGGATGGATGTTTATGATCCTTTCACGAAAAAACTACTAAATGGATTTGATGAAATTTGGTGTTGGTAATTTAGTGTCTAGATTACATAGGCTACATTTTATCCCGAAAATTACAGTGTCCTCGTGGGATACTGTGTTAACGCAGGCTTAACCGCGTCCGCGGGCAAAAGCTGGCATTATTATAATTGAATTGCTCGGACAGCTGTTACTTCAAGTAACACTATACTACGAGTACTATAAAAAATATAGTTTTTTACAGTAAGGAATAAGAAAATCCCCATTTCCTTGCGTAGAGAGCTAAATCCCACCATGCATTAAACTCTTGAGCGTATTAAATGTTCTTCAAAAATTATATACATAACCAAACTTGGTGATGACCCATCACTAATGGCGGTGGTAACAGTGGTAGTAACTCCTACCAACCATTAACGGGTTTGGGCGTAAAATTGTTACACATTGTTTTGTCCCCGAATTCCGTTCCGCTCGTGACTCGTGATCTACTCTTAAGTGATTTTGGTCGATGTAATTGAGGTAGAGTGTATTAAGGGTTTGATACTTAAAAAAACTAAAGCTGTACTTTATTTACTTGTGTCATACAAAACAGCAAGATTAGTACACCATAAGATAAGCTAAATTAAAGTTTCAATAAATGAACCATGCCAGAAATGGCTCAAGTTACACAGTAGGTATTATTACGTAATTTCTTCCAAGACCAATAAAAAATTAAATAATTATGAATAGCACAGAAACCTGAAGCTTGGTCTCGTAGTTAAAACTTGCATTACAGAGAATTAATTAGGAGTGCCTCAAACAAGGTTTGAGAGCCTGTGGCATAGAAAAAAGAATACAAAAGGTACTTCGCAAAGGATATTTCACAATCAACGCGTCACAATTTTAATCAAGGGCTCGGGTCTATCCCTTTTTGATTCCAGATTCCTTTGCGACGTAATAATTGCGCCAAATAACAGGGCGGGGCTCGACCAGTTGCATTTCGGGAGGCAGAATTATAAAAGCTTTTGAATAAACGGTTTAACCGACAGCACGTGGAGTATTCGTATTACTATTATTTATATCTTGTAGCTTTTTGAGTTAAGCTTAACATAGAACGCTTTATTCAAGACAGCTCTGAATTCAAGATTATGCGACTATCGTTTATTTACTGGTGAGACAAGAAAATTATTATCAATATAATAATTACTGTTTTAGATTGTATTACTAATAATTATAATAATCTACAGATAAATAATGTGCTGACGAACTAGTACCAATAGGTAAAAAGAACAAGGAAAAACACAAGCTAACATACTATCTTGTTGCCGCTTGTAAAGAAACTACTGTATTTTAAAGCCTCCTTTCACTTAATATTCCATTATAGGAATAAATAAAACAGAATCGCTAGCAATTAAAAAGAAATTTGTAGTAACCATAGGGGCCCTGAACCATAAGCTTTGTAATTATTTCTTAATTGGTAGTTGGGATGCGGTAGCCGATACATCACGCGGAGCTAAGACCCCGTTCGCACGCACGCTATTATGTATTATAAAACATACCAACAAAAAATAAAGAAAGTTATAACAATAAACCAAACATTTAAAAACCTATGTGGTGTTTAATTTAGTTAGTAAAAAATATTGATTTATTAAAAATTAAAAACCACTAAAGTGACTTTATCAGTAGTTTCAATATGAGGTATTGCTAAGCTGGTTAATACTTGTTTGTGATAATTACAAAACTCTGCTTTTTAATAATTGAATCTCTAGGAAAAAACAAATAAATCAATAAATTACCGAGGAAAACGCAGACGTTTATGTTTCAATACCAGGAAATAGGAGAGCGATTTATCCTCAATCCCAACTTAAGCCTTACAAGCTTCAATATGATTGGTGATAGATATAAAAAGCGATTTACTCCACATGCCAAATAAAAAGAGCTGATATTGTATGTGAAGTGAAATTTGTATTATTACATAAATAATAAAATGTATGTCACAGGTAAACTTTCAGAGAAAACTGACAAAATTCAATCCAGCTGAGCTACTATGAATAGTATGCCTCAGACCACAGGAGCTATTAGTTAATAACAAAGTGATAGAGCCAAATAGATTATCAATAAAAACTAAGCATCACTAATAACACAAACGTAGCAGTAATCAGAGTGAAATGTCCTAAGGAATTCAATAAAAAAAATTATAGTGCGGTGTTAATGCCTACACGAAGTGGGCATGTTGAGACAGATTATAAAAACGAGTAATTTATTCGCCACGTCTGATCAATTATACGACACGAGTGAATCACCCAGTTTGATATGCATTACAGGTTTTCAAGCGATGTCGCTAAAGAAATCGCTATCGAGGAGGCAGTGGATCGTGAACGTATCGATCTTACCGTTACAGCGATCGAAATTCGCTGTCATATAAATCAATATCGAACGAGCCGTAGGTTAATTTACTTATCGCATGAGTCATCATCATTAGCTAATATCTAATCGCTTGTCAATGGGTTTGATGTGCAATAAATTGCTTGGATTAATTACGCATTTCAGCAAAGGCTACATTTTTCTTGTATGTAATTTTCTAAAATCCTACTCTATAGCATCAAAGACTGGTAGTGAATTCTTTTTGGTAAATTCATACTCTTGTATTTACTATTTCAATATTATTGTCTGTACACTTTATGCCGGGATCAGACTACCGACTGTTCTGTCTGACAACTACATTAACTTTTGCACTTCGTGTACCAGCTATTTATTGAGTCTACCTACATACAATCTTTCTAATATTCATTCAATATAAAGCTACGCATAACCATATATTACATTTTGACGTCTATATTAATCACTCATAATCAATTTCAATTCATATCAAACCAGTTATAATTAAGAGTACATAAAGATTATCTATCGAATTATAACATGCGCTAGTTACTTGTGTTTTAAGATAAATAGGTATAAGTACAGACGGTATTAGCATTCCGGAATTCACCGTTAGACGATACAGATTCTTTGTCGGGCTTATTAATAAGCAAATCTACAAAACTTGTTCATACATGTCGTACATTAAATTAATAATTACGCCTTATAGCGTACGTTTATCTCGCGATTGGTGTTTATTACGTCTTTCACACAATAAATAAGTGGTAGCGGAAAGATCAAACTTGGCTCGGAATTAATTTTAAATTCGAATGTAGGTAATATTTTGTCGTTGGCTGTTTTATGGATTGAATGTAAAAATGTAGTGTTTGTAATTAATTATTTCCTATGAGAGTGTCCCATAACTATCTACTACCAACATATAAATTCTGGCAGATTTATTTTATTGTCTTATTTGAAATAATTATAATATGTATTTTTGTTCATCACACAAAACTTGTACCTAGTAAATATTGCACATCATTATGTAATACTAAAGTTTCGGCTAAATTCAAACAGTGGCGTTTCTCACTAAAAGGGCCATGTTACAAACGGACTGACGTAGATTAAGCTATAAATTGTCGGAAGCGGCACGTTTTGGTCTCAGCATAACAAATTAACAAGCGATTAAGCTACCGGTTTGGTCAAATACTTTAAATGTTGTTTAAATGCAACATTAATGGGAACCAACAAATAACAATGATATGAAATCAATGAGATAACTCAACGGAAACCTAGTGATACTTAAACTAAATAGTTATATAATTCAGATGCCATTTGATTATTGATATAAACGAAATTAATCAATGAAACCCTGATTAAAAAAATCGAAGCGAAGGTTTCAAGGTTTTATTTTATTTTTAAACGTTTCTGTATTCTTTATAAATCATCGTTTTCCTGAATTTCACGTTTGAAAGAATGTAAATATTTATAAAATTATCACGTATTTAAGTTTGATGCTAGTGCATTCAAATCTCAAATTTTATCTCATTTTATGTATACTGCTTACTACTATAAATGTAAAAGTTTGTGAGGATGGGTAGATGGCCATCCATCTGTTTGTTACTCATTCACGCAAAAACCACTGATCGTATTTCGACTAAATTTGGTACAGTTATTGCTTAGGCTCTGGATTAAGACATAGGCTACTTTTCATCCCGAAAAAGTATAGTATTTCCGTGGGATATTTATGCGGGTGGAGCCGCGGGAAAAGCTAGTTATTAAGTTAACGTGTTAATCATTAGAAATATAGTTTATTAGTATCATGAGTCACTATCGTCTTGATGTTGACTGATTGTGTATCAAATAGTATAGACAAGATCGAATATGTAGGTACAATGTCAGTATCACGTGCAGAATTGTATTTTTAACTTTGAATAGTGTGTAAAATTGAATGGTTGAAATAAATTTTTAATAATGTAGAGATTTTGGGAATTGACTAAAAGTAAAAGTTATTAAAATAGAGTTACATCACAAAACGATAACTAGGTATAATATTATATTAATAAGTAAATGAAAAACTTTATACATATCCCTACCTTTTTACGAAAATTATGTGAACAGAAAAGTTTGAAATTTGGCACAGTTAAATTTTATATGGGGGAGGAGTGCAGAAGGCTAATATTTTTTTATAATAAGAAAAACATTCGACACACTACCATGCGTTTGAAACAATTTTGTCACACGTTAGTGAGCTATGTCTTTCACATTTAATAGAAAACATATATATCTTCAATCGCTTGCTTTTCTTTTGTTTCAGATGTATAATAACTTTAAATTTTCATTTAAATACATTTTTCAATACATTAAGATTTATTTTTAATTTTATTTCTACATCATGTGAAAAAACAGCCAGTTAGCTGAATAGTCATGATGAATTTGATTTATTGAAGTATACCTTTGAGGATTTGACAAAAGAGCCCTAATAAGGCTTGAACAAAAATTAAATGCATTTTGGTCTAATTTCGACTACTGGGTGACCTAATTGTGAATTAGGTATGTTCGGTATCTTTTTATCTTTTTTTTTATTTTCTATCAACATACTGCTTTTTATAAATGAGTGATTAATTTAAAACATCCCTGTGTCATATTTTAATTTTTTTTTCACGGCCACTTGCTAGAATTCTTAAAATGATCACCTTTAATTTGTATACTTCGTTTATCTTCGAAGGATGCACGAGACAAGATCATAATCACCCTAATGACATTATTACATAGTATTATAAATTTTAATTACAAATCACAATTTATTTACTTTCACAAAGATATTCGAATTCATCAATAAGGAAAATTTTATTTATTTAAAGGGCATTTCCTTAAAGATTAGAAGTGTCTAGTATCAATTTAATATATTTTAAATGCCTAGTTACTAAAGTACTTACCATAATAGTTAAACTATTATAAAGACAAATTCGTAAGTTCTAAATATTTTTTTCAGAAAAGAACTCATTTAAAAGCCTACTACTATTATAAATGTGAAAGTTTGCGAGAGTGGATTGATGGATGAATGTATGGATGGATATTAACACACTTCACGTAAAAACAACTGAAAGGGTTTTGATGAAATTTGGGGCTGGTAGTAGTTTGAGCTCTGGATTAAAACATAGAACAGTATTCCCATGGGAGACTGTATATTTTACATACTGAAGAAAAGCTGGTGTAACTATAAAAGAAGGTACAACATCGTCAAGGCTCCTGCTAGACCAGTTTCTATTAATTTTCTATTGCACTAATACGCCTCAAAATATTTAAACACAAAGTAAGTGACCGAAACGACTGCAGACGTGGTTGAACTATGTATTTAGACGTATGTGCGTGCGCACGATGCCACGGCGCGGGCGCTCTTAAGTGGTTTACATCTTGCATGTTTAGCATTGCATAACCAATGAAAAAAGAAATGGTTTATTTCTACGGAAGAGTAGACAAAATGGCAGATTGACAAAGGAAAGCTGTCAGTATGTCTATTCTTGTAAAGACAAAGCGTGCTGGTCGAGCGGCAACTTGATCGATAGTGCCATGGAAGCATGCAGCTGATAATGATGATGCTAGTTTTGTTCGTAAATCTTGGAGTAAATCACATGTTCCAACCCTTTTAAGTAACGTAGCTTTCACACGCTCAAGAAAGAAGGTTCCATGTTAAGGCTTTAAATGGAAATACATTTCAATACAACACCGATGTCCTTTGATAAGTATGGTATAAATTGGTTTATGTTTATTAATCGAGATCTTACCATTCGTTTGGTTGATAAAATGTTATATAAAACTTACTACAAATAATTGTATAGTAAAAATGTTCAAGCTCTAGATGTGCTACAGATGCTGATAGCATGGTATTTTCTAAGTAACTTTTAATTACTCTTACGTGTGTGCAAAGATATCGAACATAAACACCAAAATAAATGAAATAGCCGTTCCTGCGCTTCAATTTATCTTAATAGTTATCATAAATTCAATGGATGTTTTATCATGACTGTAAGTGAATTACTCCCGGTAGTTAGCGCGCGGGTTGGGTTACCGGCCAGCGTCACGAACTTCGAGTTATGTAGGGTAAATCACCTTGTCTTTGGCACTCTATAGTCTATTCGCATTACGAATGCAGTGAATCAACAATACAAATGTCAAAATGGCTTACTTTAATAGGTTAATGTGAACACGGCGGTCATCGGTAAATTTTTACATTTGTACTGAGGATTCACTGCATTATTAACGCAAATAGACTATAGTTATTGACATTTGATTTTTAAATAATGCTGAAACATGAATAAATCTTTAATGGGTAAAAGGTTCATTTTTTTTTTCGGTGAGTCATCCTGATTTCTAAGGCATTTTTTTTAGGTCCAATTACCATTAGCGCATAAAATATGATTATATTGAGAGGATAAAATATCAGAGCTAAACAAGAAACTTAAGAATCTTACTATTATCTCATAACACGTAAGAGTACCTTCTGAACAATTGTGGAGTAAATGCGACCTAGACCATGGAAACATCCTTAGCCACGGTCGCGCGACCTCCAGGACTTTACCACAAACGCAACATTTCTCATATTTCACCCTTGTATTGTTTCATTATTGTATTCATTTCAAGGCAGATGATGAAATAATACCACATCACTGCTAATCCTATTTCGATGATTAACAGAAGTGCTGTCAGTAAACACCTCTGTTGATCGCGACCTCAGTGGCTCAATGGTTGAGCGTGTTGGTGCTCAAGCCGGGGGTCGCGGGTTCGAATCCCGCCGATGGAAGAAAAAGTTTTTCTGTGTTCCTGGGTCATGGATGTGTATTAAATATGTGTATAATATAGTAAAAATCTTAAATATATATAGTATGAAAAGTATTAAATATATTTCCGTTGTCTGGTACCCGTAACACAAGTTCTTCGAGAACTTACCACGGGTCCAGATTGACGTGGTGTGAAGCGCCCATAGATATTATTATAATATATTATAACACCAGACACTGTCGCGTGACACTGTTAAAAATATCATAACCACGTTGTAGGTTCATTACACGGTTTGGAATATAAGTTTTTGATTATGCACATTGAAGCAAACGTATAATAAAAAGTTCGTAAGACTTAACAAGTCGTTAGGGCGCTTAAATTATTTTTGATTTATATAAGTGTACGGCCCGCTAGGTGACTAATGCATTTGACCCCACATGACCAAGTGTGACCATTTGAACCATGCTCTTAATTCTAACAACAAATCACTATTCTAAAGTTTACTAATATCCATCGAGCAGAAGTCACGACAAATTTTATTACACTTACCACTCATCCATCAATTGACGTATGTTTAATGTGTTACGTTTCCATCGCTGATGTTACAAGGAATGATATGTGTAAATGATAAACATAAACAGCATTGCATTTGAAACGTCACGATTACGTTGCAATTGTGATTGATCGAATATGAAATTATAATGTTTGATGTATTGACTGCCGTCAACTATCAGATGGTGATTACCTTTAATACTCATTTCATAATGTTTGAATTTAAAATATAACCATCAGTTTCATCATTATAAATTATTATTATTAAATAGATGGACCAAAAGTAACTAGTTTTGAATCTTAAAATATTTAAATTTAAGATATTTATGCCAAAAATAAACAAATGAGAATAGAACCACCTACATGTTCATAATTTCCCGTGCGAAATATTAATTTATTTTGAGTGTTAATATGTTATTATAAGAGTAAATATATTATACATTTAAGTAAAAAAATCGTATGTATCTGAAGTAGATGTCTAGCATTATCTAGATATTATTGAACGAAAAAAATAGAACATGAGAAAAACATCAATTATATTGGCAATAAACGATATTTAAATATCCTCATTATAAAGATTATTTATAAATCATCTTTAAAAAGTAAATCATTAATTTTATTTTAGGCAATCGATTTTTCTTCCTATAGTTTATGAACATCCTTTCTGTGTTTCTAAAACGTGAGATTGGTTTTATTTTTTATTCTCATGTTTGGGAATCATTTCTTTAACATGCGAGCGGACATCCTCTGTATTTGCATAATGGTTGTAACTTCTGGACAGGTTTCGTGGGGCCAATATGAGCAATACTTTTGAATTAATGTGTGAACTATGTTAAGCCTTTGGCGGTGGACTTCCTTTTTCTCATGTGCGTAGATTTTTTTCTCACACAAATCGTGACGTTGTCCTTACAGGTTGATGTTTTTTCCTGTATTCATACTCAAAATATAATAAAGAAGTGATTCAGTTTTGATTAAGTAATTTTTTGATATCAGCTAGTTATTTAAAAAAACTGAAACAAGCATATTAAATATAAATAAAAAAAACACATACATATATACTAAATATATTAAACAAAGTTAATCGCAGCGACCAAATTAATCTCTTCCAAATGGATAGAGTTAACCTATGTCAAAATATTAGTAACTAGCATTAGCGCGCTCATCATGAATAATGTATTTTATGTTCCCATAATTAAAAGACAATTGAAGACCAATTTTTATTAGAAAAAATATTTACACATGCAAAAAAGTTCTTTTAACTTTTACATGCTCTTTAATTTAAGACAATTTAGTTCTTAGATCTCAGTAGAACAACCTATTAAAACAATTACCATAGACCTGAAAAAAATTGTTCTCCTTCTTTTCAGCTTATTCTGATCAATAAGTAAGTGTGGTGATAGTAAAGTCATCACATCTCAGTCATCACACCAATGGGTTTGGACTTTGGTCTAATCTAAAAATAAACTATTTTTTATACTTTATATAATAAGCACCAATATGTATTGTAAGTGACGAGGTACTTTTACAAAAATAGATATTTGTCATCCGATATTCTCGAGACAGAAGGTAACTTAACTCTTCACGCTCAAACGGCCTACGGCTTTCCATTCCCATGATATTAATTTATGGATCTACAGATCATTATTCAAGTAGAGATTTTTTAGCTACAATATCATGTTCACCACGTCAATACGGTGCTGAGGTGAGTGTCATTCATATTCACGCCAGGTATATACACACAAACACAAGGTATTCAAGCTCTGTTTAAATTCCTTGATTTCTAATTCACTGTTTGATCCAGGAGACCTAGCCCCAATTTCAAAAACGTTTTAATCGACGTTTAATGCTTATCGACGGCATAGCGTTAGGTGCATTTTGGTAAAATTTGAATAAGGCAATGAAGCGATATAAAACGGTATGGTAGTTCCAAAAAATAATAATATGTATTGGAATTGATATTGGTATTTCGTCGCTAATTTACGTGCCTAATGCCATATTTTTCTCGTTTCTAAATTCGTTATCAATTCAATATTCTACTTTTCCTAAGTCCCCAGAAATCGATATTTTTTGTTTCTTGACTGGATATAAAAACTTGAAGAACGAATCTGCTTTAAAAAATGCAATTCACACATCCTTAAATTATCTCGAATTAGCGAATCGTCCCTTATAAACCACATGTCAATTTGAATTTTTTATTCGTTTCTTTATGGTTTTCTCTTGCTTTTTTGTTTACCTAATGGTATCTTTTTCGAATTTGCACCGGTTTGATGGTTGTTTTTATGGTTTAATGCAATTCTGCTAATGACGTAACGTATTAGTTAGAACTTTTTTGGTTTCCTGTTTTACCGCCTTTTTGTGAGACATACTTGTACTAGAAGGCTTGTTTGTACTAGCAGTTTTGTATTATAATATTTTGTAGTATTTATAATAATATAATATAAGATAATTTATTATATAGGAACATAAAAATATATCATTGAGAACTATATTTTTTCATTCAATGAAATTAAACTACATTATTAAGTTCTTTTACATAGTATCGGCAGTTAGTATATAACTTTTAATAGATAACTTGATCTCATTCAGTTAGTATACATTACAATATGCCTAGAAATAGAAATCTAGAAATCATTGCAAAACTATAACAAATCACAGTAGCATACAAAACGGATTGGTTTCCTGTAAATAATTATATTTTATTGCGCCCTTACCGCTTGTTTCGATAAGGCTTCGAACATAATTCCAAGTAACTAACTAGTCCGACCGCAGATCCACAGCTGTATGATACATCTGTCTTTGTTTGTTCATAAATTTCAAATTGATAGCGTATCCGCGATCTCGCGTATATGGGGTGTTGCGAAACTGTAATACTAGATTTACTTTTTACACACTCATCTGAACTTTTGCACAAAATAATACAGTAGGTAAACACTAGAAATTAGTAAGTGGGTTGTAAATGTATATTAAATATTATGTTTATAGGAAAAAGAAGTGAGTTCTATTAAAATACATTATATTATTATGTAAGTAAAGTGGTTAATAAGAATGTATGAATCTTATATGGATCGTTTCAAGTAGTGCAATAATATGACTACACATAAAATCCAGGTCCGATATCGGTAAATACTCTTATAAATATTATAATTTTATAGCTATAGATAAGAAGATGTGGCTATACTTAGAGAATCGAATCCTACTAGTATTATAAATGAGGATGGATGGATAGATGTATTTTTCTTTTTCATGCAAAATCTACTGAACAGATTTGATGAAATTTGGTATGGTCGTAGTAAACAGTTATGGTAGAGCTTTCGAATAACACAAGGGCTACTTTTTATCCCGAAATAGTGCAGTGTTCCCGTGAGATACTTTATTTACACGGGTGGAGCCGCGGGTAAAAAATAATCATTGATATAATATTTGTTTGGACTATGAATTTCATATCTAAACCTAAGTAGCTTAACAACTTCAAGTATTTAAATATTTTCCTACGTTTTTGTAACATGGGCTTAAGTAATGAAATATATCTTATCGATATTTGTTGGTTGGCACTACAAAGTCCAGTAGATAACTCTGCACTTATCATTCAAAGGCTAGGAGCTATAGAAAGAAATGTGCAAAACGCTTTGGTGTTCGCCGGCTACAATTAATTGACCATTTTTGTAACATTATGAACAATAGGTGATTATGTTACCTTTATAGAAACCCGTGGCTCGGCGGGGAGGACATTGTGTTTGGTCTCCGGCAATTATCGATTATCAATGTATCGCATTATCGATATCAATTAAACATCGATTCAACTAACAAGGGGCCATCTGTTCTCGATTAATTGAATTTCATTCGGAAATTAATATTCCTTTGTTAAGCCATTTACATAATCCTAAAACGGTTTCGTGGTAAGTCACAGTGATGATGATTTTATGTATTTTATTAAAATTGTGAATTATGAAATGTGAATTATGGTCGAAATTCGACCATAATTCATATTTTAATTTTCAAGTTTCAACTTTTTTACTAAGGTTCTTTTTAGGGTCCATGTGGAAAGTTTGTTATTAGCATTTTTATGTTTTTATATTAGCTTTGTGTTTTTCTAGGCATTATTTAAAAAAAAATAGCTTTCTGCACATAATTATCGTTAAACTGTACTCATAATATTGGCTTCACGTATTAATATATTGATGATTTATCTTTGCTATATACAATAAATTTTCGTAAAATTTTCGTGCTAGTTTTACACAAAAACGACTAGTGGTCTAAAATATTAATAACTAGCTGTTGCTCGCGGCTCCGCCCGCGTAAGTATAGTATCCCTCGGGAACACTACTTTTTCGGGATAAAAAGTAACCTATGTTTTAATCCAGAGTCTAAACTACTACCATACCGAATTTCATCGAAATCCGTTCAGTAGTTTTTGCGTAAAAGCGTAACAAACATCCACGCTTTCACATTTATAATATTAGTAAGGATGTAAGCCAGAGAACTCCCTGCAACTTTCATCAGAAAATTAAAATGTTGAGTTTTCAATTTAATGGCCATTCAATACTTTTAAATAACTTAATGATATTTTCTTTCTTATCTATGCAAAATCTTAGTGATATTATAAGTGTGCACTACTTGAATTACTATTTTATGGCGATATTTTTGGTTTATAGTTGGATTTGTAATCGTTTGTTGCTATCTATATTATCAACTAACGTTCCGATTAGATTTTTTTAATAAAAAATAGGATTTTATATACGATATCGTATTATATTGTATATTACTATGAATTTATTGGTGCTCAGTATCTACTTTTCCGGTTTGTAGACATTAATTTTCCTAATCAAAATAAAATGAAAGTTGAATAAACAAATAAATAAAATAAATCAAACGTCAATAATATCTTGCGTGTACTAAATATTCATGATTATCTACCGCATAATGTCATCCATGAATAGTAAAAAGCGGACACTTGCATCGCTCCTGGGTGTGTTTCGCATAACATCGTCCAGTTCGAAAGCTTGATCTATAAACATTACGCCGCGTTGAGTACAATCAGCCAATGTCCCGGTTCCTGGCTTCAGGATTACGAAGGCGAAGATGAAGGACGAGGATAGATAAAGCTTTGATTTTCTTATTAGACCAGCTGTCCATAAACAAAGTAATTTCATGATTTATTTACAGCGTAGTATGGAGTGTAGCGGAAAGGAGGACTATCTCTCTAAGGCGGAAAAGCTAAAAAGTGTCCGAACAAAGCAGGAAAATAATGGCGCTAGAGTCAGAAGAGGGTATGATTTGAAGTTAGCAATAAGAGATGGAGTGAAGTTAGTTGAGATAAATAACTAACTCTCAACTAACTTCACTCCAAGTCTTATTGCTAACTTCATACCATACCCTCTTCTGACTCTAGCGCCATTATGGCCAGTTTTGGAACTGTTATTTTCCGCTTATTTACGGACATTTTTCATGTATGGACATAGTTCTCCTTACCTCTACACTCCGTACAGCGTAGATATACGCTGTAAATACGTATCCAAAAATTAACTACACAATATTCGGACACATGATCTACTGTTTATTTGAGTAACCTTTTACTCTGTAGTACATGAACTGTATAGTAAAGAAAACGCTCAAGTACGCAATAAATGCTTACTTATTCAAATCAATATGCAATCAGCTTCGTGTGAGCTTCCGACACATCACAATATGGTGACAAAAACAGTCTCCATCGGGTTCAGTGTCCACAAAACTGTGGAAAAACTCGGCGTGACGCAACAGGTGAAACTAATTATCTCAACGAATGAATGAACTTTCGCTTTTGTGAACAATGCAAGTTATCGCACTTTTTACTAGGGATTGTTTAGCGTTTGCACTTGTCTGTGGTCATTTTGTGCATGTCGTAATATTATGTCACGTTTGGTGCACATTTTTCAATAATATCTTATGTGCAATTTAATGGTTGTGTTTGTGACGTCATAACGCCTTATTAATCGATGAACGCCGGCTGCACGGACTAAAAATTGTCACGTTCCGTCTGAGTCACGTTCCGCCTGAGCCGAGCGTTCTAGCGAGAGCGCGGAACAAGTGATAACAGAGTGCTAAGTATGAGTTTTTCTTTTCGCATTCGATCGTGAGCGCGTTTACTAGGAATTTGTATGTGATTTGTACAGCGCCACCTAGTTGTAAACGCGACAAAATTTACGATAATAGGCTAGTTGACGGTGACTGTTGATTATATTATTGCATTATTGGCAAGTTTTCTAAAATATGAGTAAGTTCTCGGAAGAAATAGTATAATTATTATTATAAATCAGTATTTTCAATGGAACAGCGATTCTTTTTCATATTTTCGCATGTCTCATGAAAACGCACCGTACAAAATTTGCCGAAACTATGACGTCATGCGTTTCTAAAGGTTGATAAAATAATACATGGATCGCAAGAACATAATACCTCCGTGCATTTGAGATTTTTTTTTACTATTATAGCAATGAATAATTAATCTTTTTTGAAATATTTAGAAGCAGGTAACATCTCATTACAAAACCACACATAAAATTATGTATTTTTCATATTTATCAATACCTTAATTTTCATAATATTTAAATTAAACTTAATAGTCTATAACTTAATGTAAATTAAACATTTAGTCAACTACCCTATTATTTTAACAAAACCGCGTCTGCGGTAGATACTAGAAGTTATTAGTTAGTTATACAGAAGACATTTTCTGTTAATTTGGTAAATAATATTTCCTCCTTAGCTCCATCAAGAGCTCGTGTCACGTATGTAAACATTATGGTATTAGGTACTTCTTACGCCGGACAGCAATTACTCAACTCTTTAATTGATTGGTCAGGGGTTCATAATTGATTCCATCGACCTCCGATACGTTCAAATAAAACTAAATACAAAGCATTGAGCCAAGGGATTTTGAACCTTAAATTTCAATCAAGTATTGATCATTTTTGGACTAGTTGTTTAATATGTTCAGATAAAGTGAGAAGTTCTAAATCGGCGTGAAGATCATTGAGGTTAACTATCTGACAGTGTTTTTAAGCATACTCGTATAGCTTAGGACGATCGATCAATGAAAAGATTTTTTGTTACGTTTGCATATTAAAAAGCTGGCATGTTCGCTTGTCAATTAATGTGTCCAATATTAAACTCGTTATGAAATGTATTTTTTTTTATTTTCTATAGGCATAATAATCAACAAATTCACGATCGAGTATGTTAAAAGTGTACTCCAAAGTTCACAGTCTACACTACATGATCGAGTATGTTAAAAGTGTACTACACAGTTCACAGTCTACACTCTAAACTTTAGTTTTATAAAATGTTGTTTTAAAGGTAAATTATATTTACACACACGTGTGTATAAACTACACCAAAAAATCTTCGCGGCGCTGCAATTTTAAGATAGCTTTTCAAAATTGAACTTTGTTCACTAAAAATATCAGTCATACACTGCTCATACGCTGTGCTGCGCGGTGCAACCTGACAAACGACAAGACAAACTCTTCCAATGAAACGTATATCTTCTTGTGGAATTAATAAAGTTCCTATAAAAGTATCCTATAAAAATGCAGCGCCATGACGCGTATCCTTTCGATTCAGCGTAATAGTTTACACGTAACTAATAATGTATACCTTAGGCTTTACCACCAGTTTAGCTAACTGCAGGTTGGCAAACTTCACGAGCCTTTGAAGATATTTTGTCTTCTCAGACACGCAGATTTCAGCAGCTACCGTCGTTGTAGATTTAAGTTGCCGATTACAACTATATTTATCACGGTGATTACTTGTACTAAGAACATTATCATGGCTCACTTTACCCGAATCGCAATATAATGTTATTATGTTGGATTTCACACGTTTTCATCACTTTGTCTCCGTCGTGTAACAAAGCACAATAATTCCTTAGAAATTCGGTTTAATTAATTATTATAATGACATTTTACAGACATTTCTCTCATATAATTTAAATGATTCTTAGCTTAGTACATGTAACATTGCTTATTAGCTAATGAACTTGCACTTAAACAATTACGTCTTAAAACGCAGAAAGAAAGTATAATGCGTAGGTATTATACAATATGACAAAAGGTTTATTTTTATATTTTTTTAAAGAAAGTAATATAAGTCAATTGTCATTTATAAAATTTTGAATTATGTGGTCTCATTGTTCGAATGCCCGAGGAGGCCGCCAATCTGCAGTCTAGGTATAGAGCTAAAATAGTTACAATATCTTTAGTCTAGTCGCCTGAGTCCTGGAGTTACAGAGAGGTCCTTAAGCACTTAAGCATTGTGGGACATTAGTGGTCAGTTATGATGATTATGGTTTTAATTTTCTTATTTCTTCAGTATGTACGCTAGCGCTACATACTGAATAAAGAATAATAAGAGTAGATGCATTATTCTTATGTAAAGCCACCGACAGAATAATGTATATACTGCATCTTCTATCATTTATGTTGATACAAAAGCATGCAATGATAAGTAACATCAGGTGCAGTAAAAGGCGCCTTTAAAGAGTCAATAAATCATTCACGGATTCATAGCACCAATGATTTGATGTGATGGTGTTTGTAAAGAAGTTTTATTATAATAAATGGCTGTTGTCGAAATATTTCGGACAATCGTAATTAGGGTCTTATACGAACAATGCGGCGGTAGTAAGAAGCGAGGCGCGTGCGATGAAAGCCACAAAAAGCTACTAGATCGTGTGGACCAAGGAATAGGAGTAGCGATTTTTCATGTAATATTTTGTTATTTGCATAAAAAGTTGCTATTGTATATACGCGTATAGCGTATATCTCACAAAATATTATCCTACTACTATTACAAATTTGAAAGTATGTGTTATAAATTAAAATTAAAAGTTAAAAAAAAAAAAACTTTAAATTTGAAAGTTAAACTTTCACTGTTACTCTTTCACGCAAAAACTACGCGATGAAATTTGGTATGGTAGTAGTTTCAGTTGTGTGGATTATGTGGATTAACACAAAGGCTACTTTTTATCCCGAAAAAGTACAGTGTTCCCGTGGAATACTGTATTTACGCGGGCGGAGCCATGGGCAAAAGCTAGTAATATCTTAAGGAACACACAGAAATGAAAACTTTTAAAGCCCTAACTATAACTTTTTCAAAAAGCTTTTAAAAAACTTTATAGTTTTTGTTAAAGATGTTTTTATTTAACATATTTTTTATAACATTAACATATGTTTTGAATAAATAGTTTTACCATTTAAAACAAAAACATTATTAAGTATACTTTAAATCTCTATCGCTTGTATTTTGAAGTTAGCTTATAGAGAATAACTCAATGAAAGGTCAACTAAGTAAAATTAATAGCGCACAGTCAAGTGGTACATAATAATAATATTGTCTAACGTTTACGGGCCAGCGAATGTAATACAAAATTATAAGATGCGGCTTAGTGTATATTCCTAGTGTCTACGTCTTTTATATAATTTAAATGTTATATTTATTGATTAATTTTTTCAAAAGATCTTGGTTTAAATATGAGTTGCTGTAGGTCGTTTCATGGGTCGATTCTCGCCGTAGGCCAAGTCGCTTGACAAATCGCGTTGTAATTTTTGTTAAAATTGCCTAGCGATCTAGCCGAATTGTCATTTATATAATCGATTTTCGACGTACGGCTTAAATCGTGCGGCGTAAATCGACCCGTGTATATTCCGCAAAACACACAATTACTGTAATCATAAACTACATCACTAGCTATCCCTCATATCGTAAACCTATCCCTAATATTGAGAAGAGCATACTGATACATGAATTCAAAATCGCACTCCGATCGCGAGTATAATTTGATGTCTACTGATGACGTACACGCGTTACGGTGAAAGCTAAAGCTTCATTACATTTTTAACTGAACTAATTTGTGCTTCGCTTCCGGTCGGCCACCGCTCGAGGCTAGTTTTCGTCAATGATTATTTAAAATATGATTCATACAGTTGAGATGCAATCATTACACCCTTTGAATCATTTTGTAAGTTCTGAACTACATTTGATGACGGAAGTTACAGGTTTCATTTGAAAAACACAATGAAGCTACGTCCCCGTGAAATCAATGTACTTAACTCAAATCATATTGATAACACTGGTCTACAAAAACAAATCTCTTCTTTATGTTTTCATCCGTGATAACATCGAAGTAGGTGTTGGAGCACCGGAATTCAACAATCAAATATATACAGCACATATATATTTTTAAAATAAAGCTCTTTTCTTTTCATCAGTTCCTTCAATTTCCATACAAATATTTGTATGGAAATCGAAACAACACCTAAAATCCTAAGCAAAAATGTATAAAATGTATAAAATGTACTTTGTGCACAACTTCCAAAAATATTTAGAAATAAAGAACCATTGAAATAAACATTTTAAACAATTGATAGAAAAGTTTTCATTTAACTGTTGTAAAGTTACAGCGAATACTTAAGTGCATTGAAGTAAAACAATAAAAAAACTCTCTAGCCAAAACTTATTTTGTATCTGTAGATACTGTTTATGATTTTAATGCATAAAACGAATTGAAATACTTTACTATATAGGAAGCATTAAAAAATTTGTGATATTTTGGAAAAAAAATCATAATATCACAAAATCTAGATGTGATAAAAAAATTGGTCAACAGGAACAGATTCAGATCATTAAAATCTTCATACTTAAAACATACATTTTAGAAGGAGGATTTCGTTGCAGACCATTGTAGGTAAATATAAAAAGTACTAAAAGGTTTTGAAATTTATAACATTTGCTACTATTAATTCCAATACTAGATGACGGCTCCGGTCGCGTAAGTACAGTATCCCACGGGAACTTTATTGGGATAAAATGTAGCCTATGTCCTTCCCTGTGATCAGATCCTCTCTGTATTTGCATCAAAATCAGACCAGTAATTTAGGAATTTAGGAACATATATAATCCAAACACAAATAAAAATCTTTCCTCTATATAATATTAGTATTCTCTATATAATAATAGTATAGAATAAATATGATGATAATTTTTACGTACAAGAAAATAGAGAGCCAATTGGGTGAAAATTTCAACGGTATACATTTATATGGAAAATCAAACACAATCATGCGGTTATGCATCGATAGTTTTGTAACCAAAGCGATACGTGAGGGAGCTGTTACTGCAACGATTGTGGCTTTAGATGATTATTTGTTTATGGATAATAAGGAGAGAAAATAAAAGGTAGTCATGTACCTACATTCTGACTTGTTTCTTATTGATCAGATATGTATGTTTACTGTAAGGTTTCGCTGAGTCTGTTTCGCCCACTACCTTTTAGTCTTACGTCTTGCTCCAGAACACTATAGAGATTACTTATTTTTTTTTAATAGCAATACTAAAATATTTTTTGATTACAGGGAAGAGGATACGAAGAATAAAATTCCACGGGCTGAAATTAAACTTGGATATAAATAAAATAAAGAAAGGTAAAAATATAAAGATTTTAAACTTTTAAACACAATAAACATAACCAACACAATATTTCCTAGGTGCCAGGACATACAATGACACGATCAACAGTCCAAGTTCCAATTAGACTAAGTGAATTCTTATGTAGGAAGTCTTACATAGTATAGGAAACAACCTGCTTATGTATCCGGCCAGAAAAGTTATAGAGTTGTCTCTAGATTTTGTTCAAAGTACACTGTGTTCTATAGGTATGATATTTGTGTGAAGACTCTTTATTAAATATTTTTATATGGATGTCACAAAATTATGCATTTTTTCCATTGTATTAGGGTTCAAAAGCTGTTACTCCGGGGACAAAATTTGTGGGTAGAACGGACAACCTTAAAATACACACAATAAACTGGAGGCCAATTCGTTACCTCGGCAATCGTATTTAATTGAAATAAAGTGTGAACTTAACACTTTATTAAATACTAGACTAAAATAGGAAGCTAATTACTAGACTAAAAAGGAACCGTACGTTTTACCGCGATAAAAAACAGTCTTCCTCCTTTCCTGTGGTCTACTCTATTATATGTGTAAATTTTCATCAAAATCGGTAGAGTATTTTCAGAGCCTATTTAATGCAAACGAAACAAATAATCAGTAAAATCTTTCCACTTTATAATATAAATATACATTTTAAAGTGACTAAACTGAAAAAAAAAAACTGAACCTTTTAGCACAACCAACAATTATCCCTATCTAATAGGGATGCATGTGGGATGTATTTATGAACCGTTATACGACATTTAGGTGGAAAAAATGACATTTTCAATAACCTTTACCTCTGCAAGGGTATGCGCGCATTGCATGCTTTGTTTTTTAATTATCTAACTGTTTTCATGCCGACATTATTGAATGACTCTCCAATTTTAAACTAATTTGTAGGGGATTTTTTTTTCAAAGCAGTGCAATATTAACATGTACCAAAAGTAAAAAAACACAATTAATTTATTTACACAAAACATTATAATTAATTTGAAGAAGTTATACATATCAATGTGACTACTGACGGGTCATGCCCACACCTACCTCTTACAGCGTCTTTCTCTACAAAAACAACATTATACTGTAAGTAAAGCCTCATCATAATGTAACTAGCAAGTAAAACCTCAGAGTCTTAAATGTACGGTTCTCAGGGTTGTACAAATATAAAAGTATTTGTACGAAAAGAAGTTCTAATTTCGCATGTGAATTATGCATAATTTGTTAACCCACTAATTTACATGTAAACAAATATGTCAAACAAATAAAAAACAATGCAAAATGTCGTAATGTCACTTCTTAGTCACATCCTGAGCTGCAGAATCCCGGCTATAAAGGCGGTAAATGTCGTTAAGTTTCCTTCGATTTATACAAAAATTCGATTGATATTTAAATATTTACATCTGCTTATAATAAATTTGACTAATCGTCCATAAAAGCTACGATACATCAACAACTATTTAATATTCATTAATACGTAATATTATGTCACATTAATAAATTAATTTTAGCGTATCTTACAAAGACTTTTATAGATAGCAATTTTTAATCGGCTGTATACTCTATTTTTGTGATTTAGTGGCATTAGGAATTCTAAACAACTTACTATACGGTGAATAACGAAAGTTAAGCTAATAAAATATATTTAAAATTCTTTATAGGCAAATTATAATAATATTTATATATCATCTTCATACTACCTACCTACTTTTATGGAAAATTTCATATTTTTGGTCTGTACGAAATACCTAAGATTTAAATGTTAGTTTAAATTGTGTCTTCACTAACTTCAATAAATAAAAAAAACTTAATCGTATTATGTAATCCTACTAATATTATATATGTGAAAGTTTGTGAGGATGTTTGTATGTATGTATGTATGGATGGATTCGATGTTTTTTACTCTTTCACGCGAAAACTACTGAACGGATTTTTATAAAATTTGGTATGGTAGTTGCTCTCTCTGCTCTGCATTAAATCGTAGGCTACTATTTATCCCGAAAAAGTACAGTGTTCCTGTGGGATACTGTACATACACGGGCGAAGTCGCGGGCGAAAGCTAGTCAAAGTATAGTTTTTAAATAGTAAACAAATACTAGTTTACCATTTGCACTCTTGCAAAATTTGTGTTTTTTCTTATTCGTTGTATTGAACAAAACATAATATTATATACTATAAAATGTTTATTATAGATTTGTATATAATAAAGAGGAAAGATTTCTTTTTTTTTTTGGGAGTTTGTTTCTTTGTTTCTTTGGGTTGAATAGGCTCCGAAATTACAGCACCGATTTAGACAATTTTGCATAGATATAGATTAGACCACGGGAAATTACTACTTTTATAGCTAGTATTTAATACAATAAAAAAAATTACTAATAACTTTTAGATAAAAGGAGGTCGAACCTAAAGCTTCGTTTTTTGTAGGAAAAATTATAAGAAATAGTACAATAATTCAAAAAAATTCTTCATCAAATCAATAATAAATAGTTATTATTAAAATTTTAGTTTACAGAAATAAAGTTTACTTACGTCGTGGTCTGGAATATAGGAATAGACGTGAAGCTTGTCAATCCTTATGGTCCCTTGGAATGGATACAACAGGGTACCCCTTTGGATTTCAGCAGAGGTCCAGACACTGACGGAAGCCTCCCTTCCCCTGGCACCCCCTGGTCGTAGCGCCAAGCACAGGTCTTGGGGGATCAAAACTAATGTCTCCATTTTAATGTTCCTCACGAGCACATATCAGTCAAAACAAATATGGAAGTTTTATTTTGTCCCTTAAAAGTTCTTTAATTTTTGGAACTTGTCTCTTCCATCACTGAAGAAAAATAAAAGGCCCAAAGTTTATCGAGATGTTTTTTATCCGCGCTCGGAGCCACGAAGGATTGACCACAGTTAAATTATTCACATAAAAACACTACAAGTATCAAGTTCGTGCACCCCGTCCCAATATTGTTCTGCGACAATATCAGCACAGTACAGCTCAAGGTGCTATACGCAGGATGCGCTCGCGTTCTTCTCTAAACGAGCACTGAAGGAAGCGCTAACATTGACCTTAGCCACGGCCGTGATCGCGTTTACAGTTCATTTTTTGTTCGATAAAAAGGAGAGGAGTAAGCCCTAAAGCTTAGGTGAGATGTCGCTATTGGAATCTCGTCTCTACACGCAAGGGATAGGAGTCAGTGAATGCGCACGAGTATGTTTGTAAGACGTCGAGTAAGGTGCTCCCCTCCATAGGCGGCACCTGCCTGCTCGCGCGCCGCCCGTCGGAGCTCTATAGAGCCTCCGTGCCGCACCTGATTCAAACGTATTGTCAGTTGTTCCTGTTATTTTTTATTTTGACATCTGCTACTTACTTTTTTCACCTGACGTTTTAATTGGTATACTACGAAGTGTATTTGTTAACAATAGTTTTTTGCTTGGGTCAAAGTGGAACAGGGGTGTAGAGTAAAAAATACGGCTCTACACTTTGAGAATTGTTATTTTTAATATGCGTTATTTAATTTTATTTATTTGAGAAAATGACATTTTGAATTTGATGTGTTTTCGTAACAATTGAATGAATATTCAATTAATGAATTTTATGATCAAATATAGAATTAGTTATTGAATAATTGAGTTTCTTAGATAAATTACCTACTTAATTTTCTTTCAAACTCATTACCTTTGGTAATAAGTTTTTATATTTATAATAGTCTGTTTATAATTTGACGACCTCTGTGGCTCAGTGGTTCTGCGCGTTGGTGCTCTAGCCGGGGTCGCGGGTTCGAATCCCGCCGAAGGTACAAAAAGTTTTTCCGTGTTCGTGGGTCATGGATGTGTATTAAATATGTGTTTAATATTATAAAAATCTTAAATATATGTATAGTATTAAATATACTTCCCGTTTTCTGGTACCTGTAATACAAGTACTTCGGATACTTAGCACGGGGCCAGATTGACGTGATGTGAAGCGTCCATAGATATTACTATCATTATTATTTAAAAAATATATATATTCACTGGGTTGCCTGTACTAAGTTCCACGATAATTAATGGCCTAGTGTTAGAATTTTTATTAAACTCGTATGAACCTCTCTTTTCAGACAACACACAATTGGGTTTTTGAAAAAAAAATGATTTTTTTTATGTATTTTAAAACTTTATTATTAATAATATTGATATTTAATGCAAAAAACTTAAAAAAATTATTTTTTTCAATGAATTATAAACAATTAAAAATTGATGAAATTTAAATAAAAATCACGTGACTATAAACGCGCCACGATCCGTCACCATAGTTGTGACGTCATAATGTTATAGCTATTTAATAACAGTACAGAGTTTACGGCTATTACACGTGACTAGACAATAATATTGAAAATTTATTGCTAAAATACGAGTTGTTAGTTGGTTTCGATTAGCTATGTGTGATAAAGGATTTATTAAGGCAAAGTCTGATAATATTCCTGATGTTGATATATTTATGATAACCGATTTTATGAAGTTCGAGGTGCCAATGCATCAAGGTAAGTCTGTTAAAAAATAATATAATAAATGAAAATATTTAAGTATTTATTCTCTATTACATTAAATATAATTATTTATTTCATAAATTGTAGAGCATCGCATGAGAGTTACGGCGACAAAGCTATAGGTTGTGTTCAACTAAGTCGTAAAAATAATATTTGTATTGTAAAATGACGGGTATGTCCAGAACACCGAGTTCGGAGTAAAGCTTATTCAGTTACTTTAACTATTAATGAAAAGTCAAGAAAAATTCAGGATGTTCAATGCCATGACTGTGCAGCTTCAGCAGGTAATCTATACTCCTATTAAATTTAAGTTTTTTGATGTTATAAGCAATAATAATCTTTTATATTGTGTCTACAGGTGGTTGCAAACATGCGAAAAACTCGATTTTGTTTTGGGATTATCACGGTGCATTGCTCGAAACCATTTATTTCGACGTTTGTCATCTTGGGGAACATTTAAACACATTTTGTCAGGAGTTGTTTTTGTAGTATTCGTACATAATGGTACAAAACAAGAACGATAACTTTTGAGGTTCGACATTTTTTATATAAATTTAAACATTTAACAATGACAACAAAATTAAATAGATCAAAACACTGTATTTATTATGTTTCTAGTAACTGCAATGAGTGAAAACTAACATTATGACGTCACACGCGCTCGGGAGTTGTCGGCGTGTCTTCGGTACTGGATTCAAAAATTAATTTTTATTTCGAAATAACTTGAATAAATTGCGAAAAAAAAAATAGTTTTGCTATAAAACTTATATATGATCTTTCCATTTATCACAAAAAAAAATTTTCAAAAACCCAATTATGACATTTTCATACAAGCACATAATATATAAAATTTTTGGTTATGCAGTACCTATCTCACAAATTAAAAAGTATATACAGCCGAACGTATAACCACCTCCTTTTCTTGAAAGTCGGTTAAAAATAGATATTATACCTAGTAAGACTTTTATGGATACCGCCATAATTTTATTATAAAGCAAATTTTATATATTTTTTTACTACCTGCGCAGGTCTCACTCATTTATAATACTGAAAATTAAAATGTATTTCTGATATAAATCTCAGTTTGTAAAATGATAGTGAAAATGTAAATGTAAAGACTCTACTTACTTTACAAACTAGAGACTTGAAAAAAAATTTTTAGTGATTAAGATAATAAATCAGAGTATAAAGGCAGCCACATACGCTACGGCATTCCTGTGCGGGTCAACCTGAACAGTGTGTACGTACGTCGTACAACTCTTCGAATATTCAAAAGCTTACAGCTTGAGGAGGTGACGCTTGCAACACCCCGAAAATGTTTTTTTGATATTTTATTGATAAAATTAAACATAAAATAATATTATGTATTGTAAAAAGCTCTTTGCCTAGAAAGCGTGTGTATTTGTGTAACCTTCCCTAAGTTCCTTTCGTCCCTAAGTTATAACATTTAGTCGATTCGCTTTAAGTTTGCTGTGAATCATCAGCACCAATGTCAAAATTGACCAATGACGCATAAGCCGTGTTTACATTTACCAACTAAAGTAAGCCGTTTTTCTATTATTACTGATTATTCACTGCAAACCTAAAGCAAAAAGACTATAGTGACTTTAGTTAACAAGAAAATGTCTTTCAAACTCAAACTAATTAGTATTCTGACATAAACCGGCGAAACAAACTCACTGACCCACTCTTGAATGCGTATGAAAAAATTTTTGCATAATATTTTAATTTATAATTCATAATAGAGCTCGACGCAGAAATACGATGCCACTAAAATGTTACATAAACAGTGAATTTATATTTATTAATTCTTAAAAATCCTTTTAAGCTGGTTTTTATAAATAAATGTCCTAAATATTTATTTACATTCTTTCAATTTATGTTAGACTGACACAGAAAACCGAAATGACGAGTACAGCTTGTGACTAGAACACTTAATTTAACTATCTAGTATTCGGCTGTAAGTCTCATTTAATAAGGTATCTTTTTTATTTACAACCGGTCATATCGGTATGAAATTTATTTAAAAAATATTTTCCTCGGTACAAAAAGTCAAAGTGGCTTAAATATATTATGTAACAAAAAAAATTTGGAGCCTTAGCAAAAACAAAACACAGTCTGTCGCAGTTACGTAAGCTTTCAACTCCATTCACTAGTAGCAACATTACACGACTCAATTTTTGTATGAACGGATGAATAAAATGGTCTAAAATTCTTTTGTATGATGAATTTTTACCATACAATCCATACATCGATACATCACAGACGTGGGATTGCGGTTGCCGCCAGGTGCGTGTCGGTCATCGACATTTTCTGTATCATATGCCTTCGTAATAATGCACGGGAATTTCAACTCTAAAACCAAGGCTATTAAAGTTTCATTTGCCAGTCGATAAACTGCAATTGTGATGTCCTCTTAGACATTTTTCTCGTAGGTATTAATGTCATAACACTCTAAAGGTATTAACCTTAATGTCCTATCTATTAAAAAAAGAAAGAGCAAATTTTAAAACAAAAACTTCAAACTTATAAATCTGAATGTTTTTGAGGATGGATGGATGTTTGTTGCTCTTTCACGCAAAAACTACTGCACGGATTTTGATGAAATTTGGTATGGTAGAAGTTTAGGCTCCAGATAAAAATATAGGGTACATTTACTACATTACTACATTATAGACTTTTTTGGGAACCACGGGAACACTGTGTTCCCGTGGGATGCTGTACTTTTACTGATTTAAAGATGTTAAGATATTATACTTTAAACTAAAAATCTCTTATTAGAGCTACATAGTGGTAGGGGAGCCTGTTGTACTTTAGTCAGTTTTTCAGTTATTCAGTTATTCGTTGCTAGCTTTTCATCCATCCATCCATCTATCCTCACAAATTTCACATTTATAATAGTAGTAGGATTTATTTCAATTTGGAAACACCAAAAATTTGTAAGTACGTAAGAAAAATACCTCTTAACTCTATCTAGTGACTTATTTACCAAAGAAATAAATATAAATGTTATAAATAGTTAACACAGTTAACATATTTTAGGTAAATTGTTGTATTTCTTAGCACTCAAAGAACAGAATAA
Source organism: Phengaris alcon alcon (assembly GCA_037179445.1). NCBI lineage: Eukaryota > Metazoa > Arthropoda > Insecta > Lepidoptera > Lycaenidae > Phengaris > Phengaris alcon. The sequence continues at coordinate 1,498,836 of JAYRCH010000073.1, forward strand.
AAGAAACGTACACATTTGTTTGTTAGTAAAAATAAAACTTTTGACACTTAAAAAAATTTAACGTTACAAAATAAAATACTGGCTTAATAGTGGTAAACGAAAAACTCTACATATCGGGTACAGACTTAGCAAACACATTAGAATTCGATAGCTTGGGAATGCTTATAAAAAGCCAACTGGCCAAGGTACATAATATTACCTATCCCCCTACATATTTTAACAAACGTCTATTGAAGAGGTTCTACTATAACTTCTCCTTAACAAGGGTGTATTGGTATATTATTGATTCCAGTCATTAACTTGGTATGAAATTGATTAAGACTATTTAAGAACCATATCCATTAAACGCTTTTCGAACTCATAATATGTTTCTATCATAATAACAAGTTCAATATAGGTGCATGCAAATATTAATTGTATGATTTATTCCAATAATTATAGTTATAATTGTACGATACATTCTATCAGCTATCTATGATTGTCCCTAACTTTGTTGTCTTGTTGTTTGTGTTTGTGTTTGTACATGGATGCATTTTTATTTTTATACGCAGTTAATTGTGCCTAATTTTATAAATTAAATGCCTTTTTACCGCTACATAGTGGAAAAAACAATTAAAACAATTTTACTTATCATAAAAAGCTTTGTAACATACGTTACATACGTATGTTACAAAGCTCTACCATTTGCATATATTCAAAGAAAGGAAAATCACGACATTCGTGGTAAAGAATTTAATTTTTTTTTCTGCTAATGGATATTGGATTCACTATTTCACTTTTATTAATCAACGATTTCAAAGTCTGCTAAGTGATAAGAAAATTTTGCCTACTCTATCTACCTAAGAAGCTAATGGAAGTTTTCATCGCTTATGACGACTAAGCTTTAGTTAAAACTAAATACACAAGAGTTACAAGTGGAGAGTAGTCGCACGTGAAGCTCTAGGGCGTCCCATCACCGTTGTACGGTCGATTCGGCAGTTGGGTAATAGTACCAAAAACCAATTAAATTACGTACAAAAAATATATGGTGGTCTCTTTTAAATGTATTTAATATTGAAGCTAATGAAAAGGATGACAAATCTAAGATACACACATTTATAATACTAACAAATATCAAAAGCTATAGCCACTTGAAGACAACTTAACTGGTGTCAAATTGCTTTCATTGTTTAGTATACTTCGCGACTGGATTACAGTGTGCTGTGAAGTGCAATTTTGTTAAGAATATTTTTGGTAAGTAGCTAATTTTATCTAAAATAAAGGTAATATCAATTTTCGTCATAGTTTTGCTATTATGAACTTGTATTTTATAATTTAGTTGCGTCCATATACCAACTCAAATAATAACCGTTACAAAAACAGTTTTGTATTATAATAAACTATGAATATTTCTGGTAATATTTAACTTCTAATAATAGAAAATATTATTAACGATTGTTTGACTATAATAAAAGAACTAGTTAGTGTTATAAATAAATCAGAAAAGAAAAAATAATAATACGATGTTTGCTAGTAACCATTGTACGGTGTCGGGACGCCAGGTATTTTCAAAGTAAAATGGCTGCGAAAATTTATATTACTAATGAACATACAACTGTGGAGTCGCCTAAAAGTCGGTTTTATTTTCTGCATACAACCCACTTTTTTATTTTCGTATAAATAACATACTAAAACATAAAAACTGTATGATAGAATATAACTATAAATAAATAAAATATATACTTTTTATTTAAAATCTATAATCTAACGTACTTTTATTATTTTTATGTAAAATACTTAATGAAGTTAATTTTTATGATATTATTAAGTGATAAGAAAATTTTGCCTACTCTATCTACCTAAGAAGCTAATGAAAGTTTTCATCGCTTATGACGACTAAGCTTTAGTTAAAACTAAATACACAATAGTCATAAGAGGAGAGTAGTCGTACGTGAAGCTAGTTTATTACAAGCATTGTTTGAGATTGTCATAAATCACGCTAGCCTGAGCTTATGGGCGGGGCGCGGGGCGTGGCGTTAACGGACCCGCCCCGCGGTGCGTTACCGACCGTATATTGTTCCGTTTTAACTGCTATTGGTCCATGCAATGCATTGTTTACTCAAAACCAAAAAAAATCTTACTTTATTTTGGGTCTTTAAATGATTATATGAATTAATATCCTTCAAGATTAAAAGTGTTTTATCCTTCATGTTCTGGACAAGAAATTTGATATTTGAATATTTTCAAATATACAATTTCTGTTCCTGCAGATATTTTCTAATAATATTTAGGTATATTATTTTTAAACATAGTATTTTTAAAGTATAATTTAAAATAAATAACTAATTTCTAAATTTTGGAGTTTTCTCATATTCGCTACCTCACAAGACGTACAGTCATTATGCCGAAACAGGAGCTAATGTTAATAAGCTTAATATAACGTTAGTATCCATTTTGTTTATTTTATCAATTATCTTATAAATAAAAACTGCTTCCAATCAGCTAACAAAGTATAATTTATATAATATTTAAAAATGTACACGTGGGAGAAATGAAACTTCATTATTTTAAATCCAAAAGTACTCTTTAAAAAAGAATAAACATGTGTACACCTAATGCCATCTGTGTATTGAGCCGTACTTTAGAAAGTTTAGTTGTTATGTATGAAATGTAAATAGCTTTTATCAAAAATCATGTCGTGACGCATGTCGTGATGCGACCTTGAAATTTCACACTCAGAAAATCAAACAACACATTTTTTATCTCCTTGAAATGTAAGGTCAACAATCAAAATATCTAAAGATAATAATTAAATAATAATAATAATATTTATTGTCGCTTCATGCCACGTCAATCTGGTCCCGTGGTAAGTTCTCGAAGAACTTGTGTTACTGGTACCAGACAACGGAAATATATTTAATACTATTTATAGTATACATATATTTAAGATTTTCATTATATTATAGGTACACGTATTATTTTTAATACACACCCATGACCCAGGAACACAGTAAAACTTTTTGTTCCTCGGGCGGGATTCGAACCCACGACCTCCGGCTTGAGCCCCAACACGCTTAAACACTGAGCCACACAGGTCGTCAAATATAACTTTATTGATTTCATTAGCTTAAAAAAGAAAAAAAAAATTTTGACACTAATATCTATATTAAGCAGGGTCCAGCAAGGCTCGTGCTTTACGTAGACGTGTGATCGAAGGCTCAGCGGGATTATCAGTGCTTACTGTCTGTTCCGTGTAAGATCAAACCATATGGAACGAACCGAGATTGCTCTCGTGTCCAAGTGAAACGCTTACAAAACGAGCTGACTTGATTTTGATTCTAAAATATTAAAATTCTATATTATATTGTGATTAATTACGTAAAATCGTTGAGATTTATTTGCTATGCCTTTTGTCTTGGTAGATATACAATTTCTATATTGTATGACGTTCTCGACGCCAAAAATAAGTACTTTTTTTCAATTTAAACATTTCGTTAATTAGTTCGACATAAGTTTAGTTATTGTATTAGGTTGGCGTTCTTAATTACCATTAATTTATATATTTTTTGGACAAAGTCGTACATATTTACATTTTGTTATGACAGACTTGAGTGTAAAATAGGCTTTATACGATAAAGCACGTAAACTAATACCGATAATAATATATTACTAAATTTGATGACCCCTGTGGCTCAATGGTTAGCGCGTGAAGCGTTAGGTGCTCAAGTCGGAGGTCGCGGGTTCGAATCCCGCCGAGGGAACAAAAAGTTTTCAAGGTTCCTGGGTCATGGAAGTGTATTAAATATGTTTATAAAATAATAAAAATCTTAAATATATATAGTGTAGATATACTATAAAAGTATTAAATATACTTCCCGTTGTCTGGTCCCCGTAACGCAAGTTCGGATTCTTAGCACGGGGCCAGATTGAGGGGATGTGAAGGGTCCATAGTAGATATTAATATTATTATATCAATGGTTTCTATTGCAGGCACCTGCGCACTTACGCAGGCCTTTGAAGTATCTGCTATTCAAAGCTAGTAATTCAACATACACTCTTCCCTGACCAATGGCTCCACTTACTCTGACAATAACTCGGGCTCCTGTGATTACGCGTCGTTTCGCGTGCGTCCGTAATTCGGTCGTCTTCCGGCCCCGCGGCGACACTGGCATTCCTACACGCATCTGAAATTATGCTCTCGACTGTACAACTTACAGTAGCACAATGAATGAAACTTAATTATGACTTTTACCCTTGATGATACACCTGGAGCGTGTTTCAAAGATTCTTGCGTATGTGAGATTTAAATGTAAGTAAATTGGTTTAGTTGACAACTGACATGCCTTTGAAGGTAAATCAGTTTTCTGAACAAAACAGTGGCAGGCTTAATCAATTTTTTGGTGGTAAGTACCACTATATATTACAGTGTCCAAAAATACAGCATTAAGGCTGCATTCTTCACGTGTTTATGTAACACCATGGTTTTAAACGATAATGTTCTTATTATTATAAAATACGGACAATATGTTTTTAAATTAGATATTCGCTAAAATCCTAATACTTTAAATAGCATGTCTCCAAAACTTAGCTCACGAAAAGCTCACCGCTCTTAGGTATCATTTAATGATTTTATAATTTGCGGTTAAATTAGATAGCTCCTTTGTTGCCTCGGGAGAGCATTTAAATGCAAAGTAAATTTTCACGTTTCAGTTCACGGCATACAAAGTAAAGTTAAGTAACCGGTAAAGTCTCGGTACCTCTCTAAATCTGCATATTGTAAGATAGTGCTTTTAATTGATTGAAGGCATTTTGTTAATAAAATTTTAACTTACTTTATGCATTTTTTTTAATAGCTAATGGTTATGGAGTTGAAAAAATTATCTAATCACCAACCTTGATCTGATCGGCTCTGACAACAGGACTTCTATATATCGATGTATTTGAAATTTGAATAATATTAAGTTGGTTCTCAACTAAATCAGCCGATCCTATCGACACGGCTGTAAAATTAAGTTGCCATTTTAAAAGTATTTAGACGGAAACCTAACATTATCTAAACTGAATATTGGGCTAACTGTATTTGGACTCGCGTGATCCTAATCGGCGTTAGTAATTTGCAAAGAGATCGCCTCCGGAAACGGAATGGTAGCTTACATTTAGCAATTCCTTGATGACTACTGTTGGGGCAAAAATTCAAATTGGCAATCAGTGTTTTGTTAAAGGAATGATTTCAGACGTATAAACGTTCGTTTTGTATATGGCGGGCCAAATTGATACCTTCAAGCTGGAATGGCATGTCTGCTTTGTTTTGAATGCTACGTTTATATAACTAGCTTTTACTCTGGGTATCGCTCGTACAATAAAAATGCCTCTGAATTCTAAGCGCCGAATTTAAAACGTTTTTTTGTATTTCTTATAAAAATAAATCTAATAGTAATACAGTTATTAGATCGCTTTCTAACCCCCGATGCAAAAAGAGTGTGTTATAAGTTTGACGTGTCTGTCTGTCCGTCTGTCGGTCCGTTTGACGGTTTGTCTGTCTGTCTGTGAGTCTGTCCGTGGCATCGTAGCTTCCAAACGGGTGAACCGATTTAGATCTAGTTTTTTTTTTGTTTGAAAGCTGATATGATCGAGTGTTCTATTTAGCATCATCAGCTCGCTCACTGCTTAGCAATTCGGGGGTTACTTAAACTATTTATTTTGTTTTTATAATACTTACTTGCATTTTAGAAATGGATTATTACTGATCACATTATTTTTTTCAAAAAATCGTGTAGAAAAGTTGTTGCATCTAATAATAATTAAATTAGCCTTAAATTACAATTACGAATTATTTTACTGCAGCTGAATTCACAATCTGCTTTTAGCTCTTTAACGACGTATGAAGGACCTGAACAAAATATACGGCTATCTATACAATGATACATGTTCCGTAGAGCAATAAGCCGCTTTATCTCCTTACCTTTTATAACAGGGATATTCTTGAGATATTTCCCCAACAAACATTATCGAGTGCTAATTGCGGCTAACTAAGGTGATAAGGCGATCTATGCACGATCCGACTGAGGATACAGAACTTTTTCTTATAAAATAAGGAACACGATACTAACAACCTGTATAAAAAATATATGCGATAGAGCAAAAAGAAAAAACTGGCCAAGTACGAGTCGGTCTCGCGCACGGATCCCTTCCGTACCAAACGGCAAAATCACGTTTGTTGTATGGCAGCTACCGTTATATTTATTTTATTCTGTTTTTACAACAGAAATACACCTTCTGTGAAAATTTTAACTGTCTCGCTATCACAGGTAAGGAGATATAGCTCGGTGACAGACAGACGGACAGACAGCAAGTCTCAGTAATATGGTTCCATTTTTACCATTTGGGTACGGAACCCTAAAAAAAGAGCAGAGAGTAAATATTGTACCAGATACCTACATCGTTGTGATTACATTTTTGGTTTGATATCGGTATGACATCTTCCGTAGATTTAATTGTGATTCATTTGTATGTTTTGTAAAACAACTTTAACAAGCTTCCACTTGCAAACATGGTTGATTTTACCTTTACACACCTTTCGAATTTTTTAAATAGCGATGTTCATACGATAATATTATTACTGGCCGTATAGTTTTTTCTATGATCTTCTTCTTCTTCTTCATATATAAATGGATTGCAATTCCAATGTCTCGCTACAACTCTAGAACTGTTCGACTAATTTGGCTAATGTTGATCTTGAAATTATTGTGGTAGTTCAGGGAAGGTTTAAACGATGAGAAAAATTGCAAAATTGCTACGAAAATACTAAAAACGGCGACTGATCTTTACCATACTAACTGTTCACTGTGTTCAATTTGTCACTTGACTGTCAAATATTTATAGGTGCGTTGGCTTATTACCTGTTGGCTTATTACCTGTTGGCTTATCTGAAAAATCGTCCGGCCTCAGAGACCAGTAGGTTGGTAGGTGTAGGTAAAGGTGTAGGTGTAGATGTGGGTGTAGTTATTTATTCCAGTTCATAGTCAAGATAGAACTACGTCTGTTAGGCTTTAAATACAACCTGGGTAACCAATATTCGCTTGGAGTTCTGATAAATTTAAAAAATAAATAGAATCACATAAATATTTATCTGACTGGATTTCAAACCCAAGACATTTCGAATTTTAATATTAAGATGGTTATGACTTAGCTAGATCGCTTATTCTCCCCTAAAACTCCCTACTAAACATACTTAATTTCATAGTTATACTTGCAGCCGTTTTCGAGAAACCGATTATATATATACAAGATTGTCTCGCTTAAAATATAAAATGTTTACACAAAGTCGTATACTGACTAGTATACCTTACCATACCCGCGTCCGGAGGCTCTCGCGGAGATAAGGCGGACAGGAGCAAAGAGATCCGCCCGCGATATGCCCTAACAATTAACAATGAGACATTATACTTACCGTACCGATAATTACTGCCGAGTTAACTTATATCCCTGTTTGTTTTAATTGGTGTATATGGGATATGACGACCTTATTCATAAGATGTAGGACAAAAATAACGGACTGACATGTTCAAAATTATCATTTCTGTCTTCATAATTATTATTATAATATAGGATATAACGTAGGAACTACGCTAATATTATAACATTAGCGTAGATCCTACTAATATTATAAATGTGAAAGTTTGTGAGGATAGACGGATGGATGGATGTTTGTTACTGTTTCACGCAAAAACTACTGAACGGATTTCGATTAAATTTGGTATGGTTTTAGTTTAAGCTCTTGATTAAAACATAGTATACCTTTTATCGCGGTAAAGTGTTCCCGTAGGATACTGTATTTAACGGCGGAGCCGCGGGCACTAGCTACTATTACTATATTGTATCATTTATATTTATGACGCGCATACCTACGCCGACTCGTGTGCTTGTTCGTAATGATCGAATTTGGGAAATAATTACATACGTAGATATAACGTTTATTTATACGCATAATCCTTATATTTCTTAAAATATATAAAAAGAAATAAAAATATCAGTGTCGTTATAATTGATTTCAAACCTGATATCAACCTTTTAATTTATTATTTCATGAATCGTTTTAAATAATATCTTATATATAAAAATGTATTGCAAATCTCCCTAAAACTCGAGAACGGCTGGACCGATTTGGCTTATTTTGGTCTTGAAATAATGTGGAATAAAAATGGTAAGAAATATAGGAAAAGGTGTAGGTACAGGTTGTAGGTATAGTTACTTATTTACTTCAGTTTATAGTTATGACATAACAACGTGTTTCGGAACGGCTAGTTCATATCATTCTCTAATTTTTTTTTTACATTTCTCCCAATGGAAATACATAATATTTTATGCTTCAATTCAATCAGTAAAATAACAGCACTATCTTAACGCTGTCTATGCTAACTGACAATAATGAATAACGAGATGAAGAAAATGTAAGTGTTAATTATTTTTCGACATTAAACTGACTGAGTAGCAACTACACATACCGAAACAGCACACATTTTCGTTTGATAACTACAAAAATGTTTGCTATCATGCTAGACAAAGACAGTAATGGAATCGTAATATTAATATTATCATCATTAAAAGCAACTTTGGCTAGCGATACCATAATTACTTCAAGTAAATTAATTATTTTAGTTTGATAAATCGTCTGTTATAGTATTATAATTTTCCATGGAACCGTGCAACCTAGGGTTGCAAGAGTAGAACAAATTAACGATGAGGATATTAATATTATGGAGGTGCAAAAAATCCGTGAAATGTGTCGGGAAAAGTATTCTTATACTCCTATAAAAGTGTTCTTTTTAGACTAAAGGCCTATTTGACAATTCTCTAATAAGTGTCGGATATACTTATAATTTTGAAGTTTGTCACTGCTTACTTTAGATCGAGCGACAAAGAAAAAACATATATATATATAGTCAATAAGCTATCTAACACTTATCAGTATATCAAACAGGTAATCAAGTCGGTAATTGAAGGATTTCGCAAATTTTTGGGCTGTTTCCGACTTCTAAAATAACAAAATTCGGTATAGATATAATATGTAATTACATTTTAGGTTACTTAAAAAGGGAAACTTACTTGGATGTAGAATAATTTAATACTTTTGTCGAAGTCTTTTTTTGTTAAAATAAAATTCTCTTTTTTTAATTGATGGTTTATAATACAAATTAAAATCATACTTTTTTTTTGGTGATAGGATTATTATTAGTCACGAACGTTTAAATGTACCTAGATATAAGCACTACAATAATCATTGTAAAAAAATGTTAAGCGATAAACACTTTGGATACACGACAGAGATTGGATTTGCAATAGTTAAAATTTTAGCCGAATTTAAAAGGGAAATTATTAAGAAAAAAAAATGATTTTTTCATACTTTTTTGTGCATTTTTACTTTGGAAGTCGGTTTTAATTTTTTGTTTAATAATAATCATATTTCTCTTTTAGTTATATTTATTATATTAATATTATTATTATTAACATATTTTAATAAGGTTTAAAATAAGTGTTTGAATGTATAATTGTATACGCGCCAAGCTTCCATTAGGTATTGTATACAGGGTGTCCCGTAAATCGACGTCAAGCCGTAAACCCGTAATAGGCCAAGTTAGTATCAGTATCAATAGTTATCAGAAAAATTAAAAAAAAATCCAAGTAATGTGTCTCAAAAAATACAAATCTTTAAAAAAATCGAAAAATCGACATCTTGTGGTGGTTTTTTAGTTCCCGGCACTACAAATTTCTACTTTTTATGTATTTTTTTTTGTATGTAATCTTGAATAATGCTTTAGTAAACTGGTGCCTAAAATTTAAATCAAACGACTCCGACTTGAAAGGAAATGAGGGTTTTTGCCCAAAACAATGATTCGAATTTAATAGTTTGCTCGACTTTAACTGACAGTACTGGAAAACAAATGTACTACTCTTGTTTGGCAGGTAATTTTAAAAGTTGGCGCTGTTAATAAGGATTCCAAAATAGTAGGACACTTGCTAGATTGTTTCTTAATTTTTGGACAATATTGATTTTTGTAAAGGAAGTCAGTTTTCGACAATTTTTTCTTACTTACTTAAAAGGATTCAAGTGCACCCAGGACTTTCTTCTAAGTGATATTCTGATTTGGATGAGACGGAGAGAAACATTCAACGAGTGTAAGAGAGACAAAATCCAAGAAGTAAAAGAATATCACGGGCCACGGGGGCCATAGTGTCTCATTACTTTTAACTTTAGGAAAGGTGTTTTTTTATGAAGCTTTTAATTGAAACAAATTTTTGGAGTCTAAAATATTTTATTACATTATAACAAATGTTCCAACTGCCTCCCACCAGCATAAATGCAAACTCGACATCTCTTTAAAAATACCGCTTTATCAGACG